>PVJX010006336.1:0-78555 GCA_004027295.1 Dolichotis patagonum
TCCTCCCCGGGCCCCCGCAAAGCCCATGGTTAGACACCTTTTGCACCCTCCAGCAACAGGAAGCAAGTGAGAAAAATAATTATCCCTCTTCAAAGAACTGAGCTCAAACTGGTCACTCATTTCAGTTGCTTAAGAAGAAAGGCAAAGGGAGTTCATTTATTTTTGTGGTACAGGGGGTTGAACCTAGAACTTTCATGCTGAGCTACATCCCCAGCCCTTAAAAACACACAAACACACACACACACACACAACTTTTTTTTTTTTTAAATTGAAGGCAAGTATTTTTTTAAATACTAAGTCACTAAATTGCCTAGGCTGGGCTCAAACTTGTAATCCTCCTGCCTCAGTGTCTCAGAATGTCGAAATTATAGGCATGTACCAGAATGCTCAGCTGTGTTTATTTTGAATTATGGCCCTCAGAAATCTTTCCTTCCTGCTGATTTCCTCATTCACTAAATTTCTGTTGAAAGCTTTCTAATTGCATAGCAACTGGAGCAGAGAGAGATAGAAATGAAAAAAACTCAGCTACTACCCTCATGGAATATGCAGTCCCGTGGAGGGAACAATATCAATAACACAAAACATAACCACAATATTGCAAAGCAGCCAGTGATGCATGTCTATACTCCCAGCACTTGGGAGGTTGAGGCAGGAGGATTGCCACAGTTCCAAGCCAACCTGGGCTACACAGTGAGTTCAAGGCCAGCCTGAGCTACATAGCAAGACCCTGTCTCAAAAAACAAAAGATCAAAACAAAAACACAAAAACAAAATTGCAAAGCACAATGAGTTAGAGGAGAGAGAAGTCCATGATACTACGGGACACAGTAAAGGGATTGGACTTCTAGAAGAGGCCATCCATGCTGTAATAGAAGAAATGTTTCCCCTTGTCATTCCTAGGTTTATAGATGAGGCATCTGTAACAACAGGCAGACTAATGAGAGAAAAGTATATAAATTTACTTCATACAAGTTTGTGTGGTGCAGGACTCCTCATAAAGAAACGGAGACCCAAAGAAAATGATAGATGTGGGATTTGTTTGTTTTCAAGAGGAGGCTCATTATGTCTCAAGCTCATAGGCTCAGGCAATACTCCTGCCTCAGCCTCCTAATAGCTGGGACTACAGGGCCACACCATTGCAGTAAATGTGTATTTTTATGCTTATCTTTGACGAAGAGTGGATAGTCATAAGGACAATAGAGAATGACCTGAAGGTAATAAATTGGGAGGAATGTAGCTAGACAAGTTTGATCAGATTATTCTTGGGTTTAGAGATAAGAATATTGCTTTCCTCTGGGCACAGATAGGAAGGCAACCTTTTAAAGGCAACCTTTATGACTTGCTTCGGGGGAGTAGGACAGGGCAAGGTGAGAGTGATCTTCCTACTTCTGTTTTCTCAGATGCTCCATAGTTTGGAGTAACATGTCTTGAATGTCAGTAGTGTCTCCTAAAGATTTTTTTTTTTTGTACCGGGGATCAAACTCATGACCTCGAACTTGCCAGGCAGGCACTTAAGCCACTGAGCTAAATCCCTGGCCCTAGTAGTGTCTCCTAAAAAATGTAAAGTTTAAGCAGACATGCCCGTGAAGCAAAGTAGTCTACTTGAAAAATGGCAAGACACCATGAGCCTATGTGTTTGGTTTCAGATTTCATCAGGACACCAAAGAGAGTGTTTTTGTGTCCTCTTCTGTCCAAAGGACAGTTTTCATGGAACCGAGGCATCTGACTGTAAAATAATTTCCAAGAGGTGAAGACCCAGCCAACACAGTGGCGCCTGATACATACCGTAGTAAATGCTCCATACACACACATTTGTTAATTGTGAAAGAAAAGAACAGAGAGTGGGGATTGGGTGGGGATGGGGAGTTAGAGGAGAGAGAAGTCCGTGATACTATGGCATACAGTAGAGGGATTGGACTGCAGGAAACAGAATATTCAAAGGCACTGTGTGCCCACGCCTCCCTCTTTGGGCACCTGAATGTTAGCAACAAAGCAACATTGTATCTGCCAAGGCCTTTTCTCTAATACAGGGTCTCCCTAGAACATCAGGACCTGCACACTGCGGTTGACTTGGGGTGCCGGGAGAACAAGGAACGCCCCCCCTCTCTGGGGGCAGCTGAGAGTGTGGCAGACTTTTGGCGGCCCGAAGGAAAGAGACCCTGGCGCATCGGGACCTGCACCGTGAGGTTGACTTGGGGTGCCGGGAGAACAAGGAGCTCCTTCCCATCTCTGGGGGGCGACTGTGATCCTGCCTACGTGTGGGCTGAGAATCAGACATCTCATGTCGTCCTGTCCCCCATCCCATGTCCCCCCCCCTTAGCAAGTGGGAGCCAGTGAACTACACATCTTGTGAAAAGATTGGCTATGTTATTTAGTATGAGCTCTCCATATGCAAAGATAAGTACAACCATTTGGAAGAAAACAAGAGACAATAGGACAGATAGTGAAGATCTCTGGTTGTCTAGCTTTGAAATTTATGCTTTCTTATGTCCCATTCTGTTCTGTTTTGTTGTGTTTAATTTTACTCCCTTTTAAAATAAAATTTAAAAAAAAATAATAATACAGGGTCTCACTATGTAGTCCAGGCTGGCCTCAAACTCAAGGGATTCTCCAGTCTCAGCCTCCCTGAGTGTCGGAATGATGGGCATGTGATGTCCTTATCAGCTGCCTTTTTTTTTCCAAAGGAGCAGAATTCAGAGTTCCACTGTTCCATGATATGACCTCACAATTTATCCACCCCTTACCCACTCTCTGGCAGGTCTTGTCTGAAGCAGGAGTGATGCCATTCATGAAGTTCAGTCCTGTGCACCCAGAGCCTAGAGGTGCAACCAAAAACATGGAGAGGCCAAAGGCCAGAGCACTGTTCCTCTCCTTGCGGGATGTCAAACATTCCTCACTGTGACCTTTACTTAGCCACTCCCCAAGGTAATGACTGACTGAGTCTGTCAGGCCTGCAGAGCGGGAGTGATAAGGTGCTAGTAGCAGAGGCATACTGAGCAGAGCGCTTACTCCATCCCCGCTTAGAACATGTTGTTTGCATTAACTCATTTAATCCTCACACCTCATAAGGAAGACACTAGATCATTTCCCTCTTGTGGATGAGGAAACTGAGGCACCAAGATTTTCAGTGACTGTGGATAAGAACCCCCCTCACACTTCCTTTGTGCCTCCTCTACTCCGACTGGCCGCAGCTCAGCAGCTGTTGACACTCTCTGTGCACCAGACACCGTGCATGCATGTTGTCATTTAATCTCCATGTGGACCACCATGGGTGAAGGGGTTCTAATCCCCAACCTACAGAGGAGAATACTGAGGCTCAGAGACAGAAGTGAACTACTGAAGGATTCTGAGACCTTGCCCAAGGTCTGCTTTGTTCCAAAGCCTATATGCTCACCCGAAATCCAAAGTCAGACAAGATTCTAGAGCAAACAGTATAAAAACCACAGGAAAATTCCCAGATTCCTCTTTCCAGTCTCCTGTTCTCTATTTTCTGTCTCCCATAGCCCTCACCCAGGAAATACACCCATCTATATTATGTTCTCAGCAGTCTCAGCCCCCTCTAAGCAGCAGGAGATGCCCAGGAAGTGTGATATTTAGCAGGTTAAATGAGATCCTGTCTGTGTGATCCTAGGCATAGGGAGGCTCTTCAAAAATCTTTCTAACTCATTCTCTCAAGTCATTCTTCCCAGCCAGACAGACCTTGTTTTGTGTTGGTCCAGCCAATTCCCATCGAAGACATCCCTCAAAGGCAGAAAAACTGCCCCTGTTCCCACCTCCTCTGGGCATTTCGAGGTGCCCTGTACATCTATGGCCCCTGATTTAATCACATCTCATCACTGGGACACAGCACCTACTACCCACAGTTTAAGGGAGGAGAGGTTTCAATGCATAATCTGCCAGCTCCAAGGCAGGACAGCATGGTGCAGGGTCATGGTGTGACATACAGGAAGCAGCGAGAGAAGGAAGAATTGGGGACAGAGATATTATCTTCTGGGTCATGATCACAGGGACATCTCTTCTGCCCAGGCCCCACCTCCTAACAGCAAGTCAGCTACAAGCCCCATAAGCCAGCCATATTCTATCCCCAGCACACAATGTAGGGACTGCAGCAGTCCTGGCATCCCTCTATCCTGTCATATTACCTCCCTGAGGCCAGAAAGGAGCTGAGCAACCCTGGACAGGGAGGTAATATGGCAGGATAGAGGGATGCCAGGAAGTGGAAACACCTGGATGTTTAATGTTTAATGTTTTTCTTTATTTGGTGCTGGGGATAGAATCCGGGGCCTCAGGCATGCTGTGCATCCCCTCCACTACTAAGCAACAACCTAGATTTTAAAATTCATTCTTCAATTAGTTTTTTCTTATCATTTGTTCATCTATTCTATAAGTGTTTATTAAAAGTCCCCATATGTTAACATAGAACTACTTTATAACCTAGCAATTCTACTCATAGACATATATGCAAAATAATTGAAAAACAGCTATTCAAACAAATATGTACAAATGTTTGTATCAGAATTATTCATAAGAGGGCTGGAGATTTAGCTCAGCAGCTCAATCGCTTGCCTGGTAAGCGTGAGGTCATGAGTTCAATCCCTGGTTCCAAAAAAAGAAAAAATAAAAAAGAATTATTCATAGGATCCAAAAGAAAGAAGCAACACATCCATCAAAGAATGAATAGATAAACCAAATATGTAGGATATATGTGGAATGTTAGCCATAGAAAGGAATAAGTACTGTTAAACAAGTCTCCATGGCTTAGGAATCTGTTCGAAAATGAGGCAAAATCCATACCTTCCTAGAGCCCAGAGCAACATTCAATAAAGAAGCAAGAACAAAACAAAACAAACAAAAAGGAAAAACAGGATCCTTTCAGCATGTGGGAAAGATAGATCAGATAAAGGAACTAGAACAGACGATCATTCCCCAGTATTGTGAAGAAATGAAATAAAACAAAAAGTAAAGTCTGGGTAGGAAAAGGATATTTTACATCAGATGCTCACGGGCGGTTCTCTGAAGAGGTGGCATTTAACAAAGATCTAAATAAGATCTAAATAAGGCATTTAACAAAGATCTAAATAAGCTGCCCAGCAAGGCAGCTCATGCTTGAAATCCCAGCACTCTGGGAGGATGAGGCAGAAGGATCGCAAGTTCAAGCCCCATCCAGGCAACTTAGTGACTTAGTGAGAACCTGTCTCAAAAATAAAAAAAAAGAGGGGCTGGGGATTTAGCTCAGCGGCATAAGTGCCTGCCTTGCGAGTGTACAGTTGTGAGTTCGATCCCCAGTACCAAAAAAATAAAATAAAATAAAAATTAAAAAAAGAAGGACTAGGAATGCTTAGTGCAAAAATCCTTGGTTCAGTCCCTAGTAGCACAAAATAAACAAACAAATAAAGTGAGGGGATGAATGACATGGCTATCTGTGGAGAGAACATTCCAGGCCGAGAAAAGAGTGAGGAGGAGCTTCATGAAGTCTAACCAGGGAGGAGCAGGTTGGTACAGCTGTGGCAGAAGCAGATGGAATGAGGCAAGAGCTGAAAGAGGGGAGTCTGTGGCTTGCCTGGGGTGCTTTCCCAGTACTGAATCCCCATTGTAAACAGGGACCACAATCCCTACCTCTAGGATCAGTTGCAAGAACGAGAAAAGGTCCCAGGCCTCACCAGTGTGTGATAAGTATGTTAGCACTCAAAATGTGGTGGCTTTGGGTCTTCCTTTTCCTGATTCAAAAAATCCAAACCTCTATGGTCCCAAGTAATTAGTCTGGAATCCCTGGGGAGTGTTTGCATGTGTCCATGTCACAGACTTAGACTTTGCTGCCTGTCTTCACTGAACACTAGGACCCAACAGAGCCCTACATCCGTGTAGAGGCATCTGTGTAGACCTCTGGGCCTGCAAGAAGCCTGGGAACACCGGACATGGCAGGGCACACCTGTCATGTCAGCACTCAGAAGGCTGAGGCAGGGGATTGCTGTGAATTCAACTGAGTTCAAAGTTAGCTGGAACCACATAGTGAAAACATTTCCAAAAAACTCAGAGAGAGAGGCCAGGGGAGCTGGACAGCTGGAACATCCCTTACTACCCTTGAGAAGTGAGAACTCACCACGTGATTTGCTCTGTAGGTGGAGGTGAGTCCCACAGCAAGGCTGTTGGAGCCCGAAGTGTCAAGAAAGTGTCATTCAAGGACATAGCCCTCTGCTCCCTGGGCACACAAACCTTACCAGGTGATGGGGTCTGGCATGAGTTTCATGAGCACCCACATAATGGGCGCTCAACCATGGCTCTGTCCATGGGCCACCATTGTAAAGCCTCCTTCACTGTGCCAGACAGCCAGATAACGCATTCCTTCCCGTCTTCGTCCCTGCTCATGCAGAGAAGCTTCTGCAGGTCTCTACTGTGTCAAGTCCACCTCATCTGGGTGTGTCACCTTCACTGGTGGCCAGACATCAGTGTGTGTACGAGATGCCCTCCAGTGACTCCCCAGATCCACTCTTCTCTCCCTGCCCCTCTGCCCCATCCACAGAGGGCCCCAGCCACGCTCCCATGTCCTTGGGCTTTGGTTGAGTTCAGCCATGGGCAGCATCGGCTGAAGAGGAGGAGGGGAGAGAAGGAGTCTTCCTCCTGCTCGCTGTGGTTGGGCAGAGGCTGCCTACCTCTCTCTGCGGCCACAGCTCCTTCTGGTGACACTAGTCTATCCCTCAGCTAGGACTCATCAGATTGCAGTCATCTCTCGCCTCTTCACACCTACAGAGGGTAAAGCCCCCAGCTTTGCTAATCCTGTGGTGCTTTGCTGTCCCTTGACTCGGCCTTTCCACTTGTGGAAATATCCCTTCCTTATGTTCCCATTTGGCATCTTCTTTTCAAACATCCTTCTTTCTTCCCTGGGACCCTAAGTGATGTAGTCTTTCCCCCAGGAGTCCCTCAGCTGCCATGCATTCAGCTAATGCAGCCAACTATCTGACCAACCCCATTTTTGGTCCGACAAACAACCTTGTCCCTTGCAGAAACGAAGAGTGAGCTGTTTCAGAGCCAAGTCAGAGATGCAGAGAGGTTCAGCATGAGCACCGGGCAGACTGCGGAGGGGGCACTCCCCTAGAGCTCTGGGGCAGCAGCAAGTCGGGTTAGGACTGGAGAAAGCAGGGCAGGGCACAGTGCACAGGGCTCTCAGCCTGGCCTCTCCGTCCAGTCCAGTATGTGTGATTTCCACAGGCTTCCTGGATCAGGAGGAAGAGGGCCCAGAACGCTGCTAACATCCCAGACACGAGTGGGGGAAAAGATGGTAGGCTACTAGCATGCTGGAAAGTCTTGAGTTTGATTTCTTCCAGTTTTTTCACAAAGAGAAAGAAGCCAAGGTGAGATGTTTATTTTCAAAGCAAGCAACATATTTCTTATGACAATATCTCCACTTAATAGCCCTGTGGTGTCTAATAACTTGGGAGATAAAATACGTTTCTTTGATCTGAGCTAGTCAAGAAGAATGACAGCTGGCAGTCTGCACAAAAAGTTAGTGCCTTGTCTAATTGTGTTGACTTCTCATTATTGGAAAGTCTCGCAACCAGTAGAGGATTTTTTTAAACTTTATCAGATTGTTAACCATTTCCTGGCACTTACTCCCTTGGGGTGGCTATACCCACTTGAGCCTGATAAATCCCCTGGGGTGATTTTTAATTCATTTTATGAGTTCTAGCCAACAGAAGTCACAGAGAGCTTGTGTATCAGACCCTATAGTGAAGGATAGAAAGTAAAAATGCATCAGTCTAGCTGAGTGTGGTGGTGCACACTTGTAATCCTAGTCACCCAGGAGGCTGAGGCAGGAGGGTCAGAAGTTTGAGGCCAGTCTGAGGCAACTTTGTAAGACCCAAAAACAGATGAGAAGGATTAGAGATATAGCTCAGTGGTGGGCTGAATTTGAATTCAATCCTTAGCACCAAAAAAAACAGAAAAAAAAAAAAAAGAAGAAAAAAGTCACCAGTCTTGGTCCCTATAGTGAAGAACTCACGTTTATCTAGATAAGCCAGAAATTATAAGGCTTTATGCAAGGCCGCAGGGTCAGGGGAGAGGAGGGACACCATCCCAGAGAGGCAGTTTGGGTGGCAGAGACCTGAAGAAGAAGTAGGCCAGGCTGCTCGTTGTGGGCCACCCAGCCCTCCCCTGTCTGGGGTCGTCTGTTCAAATTTCTCTGTCAAGACAGTGGCTTTCAAATTATGCACTGTGACTCCCTGGAAGAATATATTTTACATCAAACTTTGAATGTACACAAACATATGTTGTGATGGAAACACCAAACAGACTTTTCCTAACTCTCTGCGATGCAGTCTAAGGCCCGCCACATTATTTGGCTCCAAAAATACTGATCGCACAGCTCACTGATATTTGCTCACTCACATAGCTTCTATAATAACATTACACACAGGGCACAGCTAAGTCCCAGTTAGTGGGGAATTTAAATCAGAACTGGGGCTGAGGGAGAGAGGAATTAGGGAAATTCTTCTGTAACAGGTAATGTTCTGTGCTGCGCTGCTTGCCATGGGTCAGGTTCAGTTATAAAATTAAGCTAAATGCCAGAAGAATAGATTAAGAAACACACCCATGCATGTACACACATAACCCTCACATCCACTCCTTGAAATCTGACATTTTTAAATCTTCACACTAAATCTCTGCCATAGATAATAAATACCACCATCATTTTCATCCCCATTTTACAGATGAGGTTAAGGGAGTGCCCGAGCAGGGACTCAAACCTAAGCCCCCAAGCCCCCAGCCTTGGGTTCTGTGCTGCCTTTCTGAGCTGAGAGATTGCAACCCACAGCTAGAAACCTCCCCACAGAGGACCTTGCTGTGGCCCAGTCACCAGGTCAACAGCTGCAGGCAGTAGCCCACATAGATAAATTGATTCACTTCTTACCGGAGTACACGCAAATTGCTTAAGTTAGTTAATTCACTTGCTCGTGCATTCGACAGTTGGTCCTTAGCACCTGCGCTGTGCCCAGTCTCACACTGCAGTGGCTGCACCTGGTCTCAAATCCCAGCATTCAGGGGCCAGGCAGAATCAGGGGCCCTCCCTCGATTTTGCGTGCAGCAGGCTGACAGATCCATCTAGATTCTTCCTTTCCCCTGAAGAAACAAACACGAGGATGCTATTTCATATTTCTCCCTCTCCAGAGCTTGCACATACATGTCAGGTAAGCAGAACAACTTCCGGTATCACGAAGGCCAAAAATTCAGGGGCTGATTTGGTTGCAGGCGCTGCACTCTATGCTTTGGGCAGAGGGAGCGGCCAGGAAACTCCAGCTAAGTGCATCCTGGCCCTGTTTGCAGCTGCATCTTACTGATGCCCTGCTTTTCTCAGGCTGCTTGGTAACTGGCTTTGCTGTCAGGGAGTGGCCAGTAGGGCCTGAACCTTTGGAGAAGCCTTCCCGCTGGTGCCTAAGTCAGAGCTTAGCTTAATTCCTTCCCACGAGTCCCCAGGCGCATCCTCACCAGCCCAAGTATCTTCTCACTGAACTGCCTGCACTTGGGATGTGGTTCTAGTAGATCACGTCAAGTTAGTATTCTGAAGCTGTAAAGCCAGTTAGCTATGCTTTAGAGTTTTTCAACCTGAGCTGCTTATTCTCTGCGTGCTGATCTTATTCACAACTTTGGGTTTCTTACTGATAATTTTTTTTATGAATGGATAAAAGTCCCAGGCTTTGAGTCAGACAGGACTGGGGTTGAAGGCTAACTCCATCACCTTGCTGTGTGACATTGGCCAGTGACTTAATCAGTGTAACCTCAGTTTCCTCAATAGTGATGAAGATAAAAGAATGCATATAAAGATCAGCAGAGGGACTGCAGGTGTGGCTTGGTGAATGCTCACCTAACATGTACAAGGCCTTGGGTTTAATCTCCAGCAACAAAAAAATCAGGAGGCATGAGAACTAAAGGTAGTGCTACAACCGGGACTGAAGACGTGACTGGAAAACCAGATGAAATAGCTGTGCATGAGACCACATGTCTATAATCTCCACACTCAGGAGGCTGAGGCAGGAGTATCATCATGAGTTCAAGATCAGCCTGGGCTACACAGTGAGCTCAAGACTAGTCTAAAATACATGGTGAAACCCTGTCTCAAGACAACAACAACAGCAGCAAACTCCCCCTAAAAAACAAATGAAACACAAATAAAATATGTGGTTTAGTTACCAGTGTCATACCAACATTAGCTTCTTTTGACAAATGTACTTGGATTATTATGCCAGACACTAACCCTAAGGAAAGCGGAGTGGAAGTTATCTGAGAGCTCTTTGTGCTAGCTTTGCAAGTCTTCTGTAAAACTAAAATAAATCTGAAAGGAAATTTAGAAAACAAAAACAAAGATGCATGTAAAGTTGTGAGCTCAGCTGAGCATCGAAGCCCAGTAAATTCATGGAAAATGTGAGGTATCATTTTCATCACAGTCATGATCTCCTTTATTCACAACAACCCATGCGTAGGCTCCATTGTCAGCCTTATATTGCAGACGCGGGAACTGAGACACAGAGAAGTAAAATACCTACCTGAGGCCACACAGCTAGAAAGTCATGGAGCTCAAACCCAAACCCAGTCAATGATGGCGAACCTTTTAGAGCTTTCAATGACACGAACACATGCGTGTCACAGGCTTGCTACCACAGGAGCTCTAATGCCCACTCTTTACCATCTCCTACGCAGCAGTGCTATCTTTATCACTGTAATAAATGGTGATAAATAATAAGAAGAGGGAGGGAGGTGTAAAACAAATGAGAGTTTAGAACCAGAAAGAGTTGAGTTCAAGAACTACCTCTGCTATGGGCCCCTGGCATGTTACTTAACCTCTTTGAGTCTCAGATCCTTTATTATTAACATAGAAGTGAACGCTTTTGCATAACTAAGACAGTAAAGGGACTCATACATCAGAGGAGATCAGTTAATACTTGTTTTTCTTCCAGCAATGTATTTGGTCATCTTATGTGACAACTGCCTAACTGTAGGAGCTCAGCCCAGGGGAACAGGCCCAGGTTCTTACCTGGCTATCAGGTCTAGTCCTGCCACTTATTCATTGTGCAGCCTTGAACAGGTTGCTTCACAGCTCCGAGCATCAGGTTTTTCAAGTATAAACTGAAGATAATAGTCCTTGCTTCAGGGGATTGTTGAGGGTATTAAGAGACATCTCCAAAAATCCCTGGGTAAGATGCAGGCATGAGATAAGGGCTCAGTTGGGTGGGGGAGTAGATACCATTCAACAAATATTTCAGAATCTTTTCCTCTAGGCACAGAGTAGAGTTGCACCTATTGGCTCCCTGGTGGTTGGAGAGATCGTATGACATGTTCTGAGCAATGAGCAAAAGGGACATGTGTCACTTCCGGGCCAGAAAACCTAATTGTCAATGAAAGACCATCCAAATTCCTCTTTCTTATGGGACACAATGGCCACAAATAAGATGGTGGCTGCTTTTGTAACTGCAATGAACCGTGTTCCCCTGTTAACCCATGATGGGCATGAAACATGGGAGAGAAGTAGACCATGTGGATTAAAGCACTGAAGTTATAGGTTGCTTATAATTGCAGCAAAAGTTGACTTCTTATGACCTATAGAGAAGTTATGCTTAACAACCGTTATAATTTTTACTTCCTACCATTCTAAAAGAGGTGCTAAATAGTGTGTTCATCCTCCTAGCAAACTGGTGGCTTAGCTCTACTCAAAAAATGCAGACAGTGAGGCCTAGGACTTTAATCCAAGGTCACACTGCTGGAAACTAACTGTGTCTGGACTTGAAACTGGCTTCACATCTTGAAATCTGCCTGTTTATCACATGGCTCCCAGCATAGGCTGTACCATTCAAGATGAAGTTAGGTTGGCAAGTTGGACCCTTGAGAGATTTCTGGGGAAGGGAACTGTGCTCAAGAGAAGTGGTGACAAGACTGAACTTACTTTGTTCTCTTTCCATCTCTGCCTCTCACATCTTGCTTTGCTTTTTCATAATTTTAATATCTGAAACCTCACACCAACCGTGTAAGTGATCTGAGTGTTTTCAGAAAACATGTGTTGGACATATGATCTCGACGTAAGCCCTCATGCTTTGTAATGTCTGTATTTTTTCAATCAGATGGATACTACACTGTCCTGCAGCTCCAGCGCATGTTGTGTCTTCCCTGTGGGCTTTAGAGTCTTAGCTAAACTCTACGTCTTATGCTTCCCATGGCCCCAAATGAGTTATTTATCTTTGCAAATTTCATCTGTGAAGTGGGAACATAAAACCTACCTTCTGCGTCTAACTCAAGTCAGGCATAATGAACACCATTTTTCACACTCTAAGGAGCACTGTTCCTGTGTTAGCAGTTATCTAGCGCTTGCTTAGATAACCAGTAGCAAACATTTATTGAGCACATACTGCATACTGTGTAGGGGCTGGAGGTAAAAAGTCAATGTGATGCTGTACATGCCCTCCAGGAGGCAGTAGGTTGTTACAATTCAGAACACAGACTATTGAGTCAGAAAAATCTGGGTTCCATTCCGTACTCTGGCAGTGATTTGCACCTTGAGTCTTTTTCCTTTAACTGTAATGGGGATGGTATTAATATTTACATCAAAGCATTGTTGTAAGGTTTAAATGAGATGATGCCTGGAAAGTTCAGTGCCTGATGGGTGGTAAACATCAAATAGGGATTAACTTGTGTCTGGGAACATAGTGGGAATTGTGTAAATGTTCTTTAAAAGAAAGTCTGGGAAGGTGCGAATGAATGACAGAGGCCCTGGCTTCCAAGAGGGATCTACCCGAGCTGACCTTGATCCATGTGAGCCTAGACCCCGGGAGAGGGCCCAGCTCTAGCAGGGCTTCTCGGGGATCAGGAGCTCTAGAAGCCCCCGAGACATTTTTGGCCTCATCATGTGTGAGAAAAGCTGCTCCTAGCCAGCACTGCCCATGTGGGCAAGCAAGTGTTAACCTCAGCAGAAGTGCTGAGCAAACATACTGATTGCCAGTGGGAAGCAGAACACAGGAGCAGACAAGTCCATGGCACAGGAGCCGCCAGTCTCGGGCTCTAGCCCTCTGCTAGGCTCCCTCTCTCTCTCTCTGTGTGTGTGTGTGTGTGTGTGTGTGTGTGTGTGTGTTGGGATTTATTGCAGTTCCAGTTTTAGAAAACAAGCTTCTAGGCTGGGGGTGTAGCTCCGTGGAAGAGCAAGTACTTAGCATGCAGGAGGCCTGGTCTTCTGTCCCCATAACCAAAAAATTAAAAATTGGAAATAGCTTCCAGATAGACATGAGGGATATGTGGGTGGGCAGTCAGGGATGGAGTCAGGCATCCAGGTTCAAATCCTGACATGTCACACGCACATCTTCCCCCTCGTAATATGATGGTGAGACGCATCACCAGCTGAGCTTGGATTTCTTATTTGTCAAGTGAGATGATACCCCCATTTCAGTGGATGTGTTGTGTTATTATTTTCACAGTGCTGGGGACTTAACTCAAGGCAGTGTTAGGCAAACACTACCTGCTTTCCCCCAGCCCCGATTGTGTTAGTGCTAGTGGTTAACACTGGCTGAGAACTTTTTAATGTGCATTTTCTGCACCAATTCAGTTAGTGCTGATGGGATTATTATTATCCCCAGTTGACGGATGGGGAAACTGAGGCCCAAAGCAGTTATATAACTTGACCATAGCTGGTGGAGGTTGAGCTGGCATCTGAACTCTCACATCCATCTGACACCAATACCCTTGCCTTTTCCACTTTGTCACTAGAAGCCACTTGGCTCTTACTCCCTTTGGTTTAACTGCTTCTAAATCTGGGAAGACATGGAGGGGGGAGAGGAAAGAAACCCAATTTTTTAAACCAATTTGAATAATTAAATTTGGCAGCAAAAAGCTCAGTACCGGAAATACATTTCACCACCCCATTGCTGAATCTGTTTAATGTATTTTGAACCAGCGTAGCTCAGCTAGTTAGCAGACAGAGCAGGAGTTAAAATTTTAAATCTAGCAGCAAGGAGTCTCTGTGCTGTTTGAGGAAGTCTGCACTAAACCTTTGCTTTCCCCCAAGAGTGATGAGGTTACCCTCACCTCTGAACTCATCCGGGGTTCTTGGAAGTCAAGAACAACAGAGAGAAGGCAGGAAGAACAGGAGGCTTGAAGAAAGCATTGCTCTCAAGCCATTTATTTCCATAACAAGGACTTTTCATCTTCAAAGCCTTTTGCAAGCCATAATTAATCTTCACAACACCTTAGTAAGCTGGGTGCACAGCATTACTAGGGTTTCATAGGCCAAAGTGGCCCAAGGAAAGCTTTTGGACGGTGAGTGACCTCTGGATACCTACCTCAAAGCAGATGATTAGGCTGCCCCACCTCGGCCTGGAAGGCCAGTCCTGTATTTCTCAACCCCAAGTCGCCCACTTGATTAATCTTCAGAAAGTGTTTTCTGGTACGCAGCGAAGCAGGTAGGCAGAGTGCAAAGAAGATGAGCTAGGGACACACGCAGAATACAAAACCTTGATGTTAACGCATTGAAATCTAGCTCACTTTATTGGAGTCATAAATTATTAATTTTATTTATAATGATGAATAACAATTGCTCATTTGTACATGCATGTTTCCGATTTCCATGGGTCTTTCTTATGCAGTATCTCAGGTGTTCATGTGACACTCATTTAGTCCCAGGCACATTTATTGAGAATGTACTCTGTGCCAGGTTGAGGATAGAATGTGGAGAAGGCTGATAAGGGGCTTCTCTCACTAGACCCACAATCTGGAGTGAGAACCCCCTACTGATAAGATAGAGTTGTTATTGCTCCTCATCCCCCCACCATGTTTTTAACAGATGTTGGAGTAGAGGCCTAAAACCTCAGTGTTTGGAGGTAAAGTCCATCCAGATTCTGTTCGTTGTGCAGCTTTTGTTCCAGCCGGGAACAAAGATGTTCATTGCAGCATTGTTTAAAATGACAAAGAACTGGAAGCAAACCTGTACTGTGTATTCACTGGGAGAGAAATGGATAAAACATGGGAAATGCGTGAGATGAAATATTATACCCATCAAAGGGAATGACTTACTTCCACTGCCAAAAGAAAAAAGCAAGAATTAGATGTAGAACATATCACTTCTACAAATTTTAACAAGCAAAGTCAAATCAATGCAATGTGCTATATTTACATATATGTGACTAAAGATATAGAATATGGATCGAAAGTCCGCATATTAGACACAGAAGAGTAGATGCCTTGGGGGTAGGGCCAGGGTTATGAATTAAGGGTAGGAGACCAGAAACTTGGGGGAGCCAGGCTTGGATGGAGACAGTGAAGTATCATAAATCAGGCCCTGGCTGGTGGACTCAATTCACGGATGTGCCTTTGCAGGGCCTCTCTAAAACTAACCACACACACATACACACACACACACACACACACACACACACCCTCTGCTCTTTTACAGGCTGTGTTCTCTCCCTTCAATCTCAGTGTTGAAATTGCCTGCTGAATTTGAACCAGCCAAAAATCTAAATGAAAAACAGGAATAAAAAGAGCAAAATTTGAAACCAACTTGAGAAGTGAACAGTGTCTGTTTGGGTTGCACATGGGTGTTGTTGAGTGTGTGTGACAGCCATTGCGGATCAGAGAGCAGGAGCAGCTGGGCCGCAAGCCCTTCTGCAACCTTGCCTGTTTCATGGGCCAGCTCAGCCACGATGCCACAGAAGCCGTGGGACAGCAGTGGAAATCGTGGTTGGGGGTTGCCCACAGAGACTTGTTTACCGATTCCTGAAAGCCATACTTGTCTGCTTCCTTGTTGGTTTCCTGCCACAACATGATCGATTCTTACAGATACGTTTTTCTAGAAGTTTAGTTGTGCCAGGCAAACCATGCCAAACCAGCCTCATTTCCATGCCTGGTCTGGGTGGATTGGGGAAGGCTGTAGGCAGAGTGATTCTGGGTTTAGACAGGCACTGGAGATGGATCTCGCCCACCTGGGTCTCCCTACAACGCACATCCGACCCAGCCCTTCCCAGCTAAATCGGGGGGCTTCACAGCTATCCGGGGGAAGTCAGCTATCTGTGCAAGGCCTCAGTGATTTGGTTTCTGCCAAACCCCCCACCTCCTCACTCTCCCCACCAGCTATACTGATCTATTACAATTCTATAACCCAGCTCACTTAAAAAAATTTTTATTTTAAAGAGAAAAAGAGCACCAACATTTCAACAATTAGATCTCAGCTCATTTTTATCCCTTGTCTGTGTGTGTGCATACGTGCATGTGTGTGTGTGTGTGTGTGCGTGTGCATGTGCATGTGTGTGTGTGTGTGTGTGTGTGTATAGTGCTGGGAATTTAAGCTAGGTCTTTGCACATGCTAGGCATATGCTGTACCATAGGACCACATCCCCTGCCCTTTTTCCTTTTTCTTTTTCTTTCCTTCTTTTCATTTTCATTGCTTCACATTCTGCATAGGCAGCAGTAGCCAACCAAAATGCTTCTTGCGGGCCTTATTTACACCATCCATCTGTACTCAGGTCGGCAAGCCAGTTGAATTGTCATCTCACACAACTTCCCCTTCTCTTGGCTCACCCATACCATAAAATATGGCATAGGAGCAATATATATTTTATAAACTCTAAAAAATTCTGAATTTCTAGGCATGTCTAACCCAGAGTTACTTTCTAAGCACTTTGTATTAAGAAGTTATTCAGCCTTTGTGTTAAACTTTTTCTTTTTCTTTTCCATGTTGGGGATTGAATCCAGAGCCTTAAGTACAGCTAGACAAGTACTCTACCACTGAGCTATACCACTGGTCCCTAAAATCTTTTTTATTTTTTGAGGCAGAGCCTCACTGTATAACCCAGGTTGGCCTCTAACTCACAGGAATCCACTTACCTCAACCTCCCAGGTGCTGGGGTTACAGGCATGTGCCACCATGCCCGCCCTCTAAAATCATTTTGAAGTATACAGTTCAGTGGCATTAAATACATTCATATTATTGTGTGACCAATCTCTACAACTGTTTTCATATTTCAGAACTGAAACTCTACTTTCATTAAACAATAATTTTTCCTCTAGTCCCTAGCAACCACAGTTCTACTTTCTGTGTATATGAATTAGAGTACTCTATCAATCTCAAATGCATCACATCATATTAATATTTATGTTTTTTGTGAATTGACAGAAATTCCTGTACCAGAAGTGATGCATGACACAGAGGATTATCATGATGGGGGATAAAATCATTTGCCCATTTCTCAGGCCCTTTCTCTATTCACAGCATGTCTTATAAAAACATTATCGTATGTCCTCTTCCACTTTATTCGCCAGATCTGGCACTGCGTGGTTTCTGGCTCTCCTCCAAAGTCAAAATGACCGTGAAAGGCAAACATTTTGATTCTTGGAGGTAGCTACAACACAAACAAAGATACTCATGAAAGAAGACTTGCAGAATGGCTTCAGATAGTGCCAAGAAAGATGGGATAAGTGTGTTTGAAGTGATGGGGGATATTTTGAAAGGGATTAATGATAATTTGTCTTTTACTTTAATACTTTTTAAAAATTTAAACATTCACCATGTTTTTCTGTCACACCTCATATTATTCATGATTTGAGGAACATTATACTATTTTCCATAGCACTGGCACCATTTTATACTCTTATCATTGGGACACAAGGCTTCCAATTTCTCCTCATTCTCACTTTTGATAGTTACCATCCTAATGGGTGGGAGATGGTATCTCACTGTGGTTTTGACTTGCATTACCTTAAAGACTGGTGATGTTGAGCAGACTTTCTTGTGCTTGTCCGCCATTTGTCTATCTTTGGAGAAATGTTTCCTTAAGACCTTTGTTCATTTTAAAATCAGATTCTGATTCTTTTTCAACTAGTTTTCATTGAACTGTAAACATACGGATACCAAATGAACAAATCAGAAATAACAAGACCAATGACTTTTCTTAGCGTGAACACATTTGTGTAACCATCACCCACATCAACATAATCAAATATTACAAGCACACTGAAACCCCTCTTACTGTTCTTGTCTTTTCCCCCAAGGCAACCACTCTTCTGACCTCTAACACCATTAATTCATTTTGCTTGTTTCTGAACACTATATAAATGGAAGCATTGTGTCTGGCTTCTTTCGCTCAACATTAGATTTATAAGACTTTTTCATATTGTTGCTTGCAGTGACAACTCATGGTTCCTCCTTACGATATAGCTCATTATATGAATGTAACACAATTTATTTATCCTTTCTAATTATAGTGAATACTTGGATTATTTCCAGTTTGGCAAATATGAAAAAAGTTGCTATGAATATTTCTTTCTTTTACTCTAGTAAACTATATATAAGGTATACCACGTAACCATTTTTAAATGAAATGTAATAGGCAGTTGTACATATCTATGGAGTACTGTGTGGTATTTTGGTTCATATATATAATGTGTAATGATCGAATCTGTGTAATTAGCATTTCCATCACCTTGAACATTTGATATGTCTTTGTGCTGGGAACACTCAAATCTTCAAGCTATTTTGAAATAGTCAGTAAATCATTGTTGACTAAAATCATCCTACTGTGCTATAAAACACAAGACCTTATTCTTCATGTCTAACCATATTTCGGTATCTGTTATCCATCCCTTCCCCTCTCAGCCTTCCCAGCCTCTGGTAACCTGTCCTAGTCTCTATTTCTACAAGATGACCTCTATCGGCTCCCACAGATGAATGAGAACTGACCGGGTTTATCTTCCTGCACTTGGCTTATTTCACTTAATAGAGTGTCCTCCAAGCTCATCCATCTTAACTGTTTCTTTTATTTTTTTCCCAAAATGGCTACTATAATACATCTTGTTATTTTTTTAAATAGCTGCCCATGCCATTGGATATAATAAAATCAAACAAGACAAAACAAAATAAAACCCAACCAAACAAAACAATGAAAATGATACAGGACTTCATACAAGGTAATAGGAAATTAACAGTGGCTTCCACCTGCAGAAGGAGATGCCCCATATGCTACATTGTATATCACTATCCTCTAAATTGATGACCTCATTACCAGTTTTAGGCCTGCAAAGTCAGAGAAACACTAAACACTACAAGCATTAAGTTGTATTTTACCTCAATAGTTATCATCTCAGCCTGTGTTTCTCCAGATCAGCTGGTGGCTTACAGGAGGGCGGGGGTGAACTTCGCTCTTCTTGTCTCCCAGCCCACATGCCATAAGGGGCTGGTGTCTGGTTCTCCCCTCAGCAGCCTGCTCATGGTGCCAACTCACAGGGAGGGCTTGACTTCTTGTTAGCTTCTTGTTCTCCTTCTTAACTATTTCTAAGTGTACAGTTCAGTTGCATTACATATATTCATATTATGCTACCACCCCCACTATCCATCTTTAGACTTTTTCTTCTTCCTAAATTGAAGCATTGTACTTATTAAACAGTAACACTCTGTTGTCACCTGCTCCCAGCCCCTGGTGACCACTATCTTCCTTTCTCTCTCCATGAATCTAGGGACATACTCGTATGCATCTTTTGGTGCTCTTGTATCCACAGTTCCTTTGGGAAAATGCTTAGGAATAGAATGGCTAGACCAGGTGTACCTCTGACCAGCTGTTAGCATTTTGGCGGGGGAGTTTGGTGGAAATTGAACACAGGACCTCACACTTGCCAGGCAGGCGCTGTGCCACTGACCTAAATCCAAGGCCCTGACCAGCTTTTAAAGATAATGCCAAGTGGTTTCCTAAAATGATAGCATTAAGTTACCCTCCACCAGCAAGGTACATCCATACCAAGACCTAATATTGTCAGATTTTAAATCTTACCTAATCAGGGGAGTGTGAGGTTGTATGTCACTGTGGATATGATTTCCACTTCCATAAGTTCTAATGGTACTGTGTACATTTTCACAGTTTTATTGGTCATTTGGATTTTGCTTTTTGTCAAATGATGGGTTAAGGTTTTGGGCCAGTTTTCAATTGGATTATCTGTCTTGATTTCTTTATTTTTGATATAGGATCTTTTCATGTAGTTCACACTGGTCTCAAACTCACCATGTAGCCCAGGCTGGCCTCACACTCCCCTGGATTCTCTTTCCTCAGCCTCCCCAGTGCTGGAATTACAGGTGTGAGGCACCATGTCTGGCTGGATTGCCTGTCTTCTTTCCTCAGTTTCTACAGTTCATTTAGATACTGAATGTGGGTCTTTTGTTGAGTGAATATATTCCAATTACTCTCTCACTTTGCAGCTTAACTTTTATTTTCTTCATGATTTCTGACGAGCAGAAGCTCCTAAATTTTCTTTTTGAGGTAGGTTCTCACCATGTAGTTCAGACTAGACTTGAACTCACTACATAGCCCAGGCTGGCCTCAAACTCACGGCCATCCTCCTCCTTCAACCCAACCTGGCCTGTACTACCACACCCACCAGTTGCTAATTTTAAGGAAGTCGAATGGATCAGTCCATTTGCTTATGGTTCAAGTTTTTGTTCCTTTCTTAAGAAATATGCTTACCCCAGGGTTGTGTTTTCTTCAAGAAATTTCAGTATTTTACCTCCCATGTTTAGATACCAGTAAGAGCTACTTTCCCTGTGAATTTCCTGAGGCCCCGACCCCAGCTCCTGTCTCTTTTTTGCCAGATACAAAACACAGCGATGCACCATCACATTTCCTCCTGTGCTGCCTGGCTGATCAGAGCCAAGGCCTGGCTTTCTCTTAGAACCCAGGGTGGGGGTGAGGTGAGGAAGGAGGGAGGCACTGGCTGGGCTGCCAGCCTCGCCCTGCACCTGCAGTCCAGCTGTCCATAGAGAGGCCAATGCTGTCTTTCTACAAGGAGGGAGCCACCCCTTCCTCACTCCAAACTGGTTAATTTAGGGCACAGTCAGGGCTCCTCTGAGGGTATGCAAGGCTCTGGGCAAATATGTTCTGTAGATTCCCTCCTTACATAAATAGTCTGGGCCATTCAAATTGTTCTGATGGCCCAACCTCACGAAATTCTGTAAAGGGAATTCCACCCTGGCCAGCAGGAGAATCCATATACCCGGCTGCCTTTCTGGTACTGGAGTCCACTCAGCCCACAAGGGCACAAGTCCTGAATCTCCTAGGGCATCTGGGTAAGGAGAAAAATGGATCCAAGCATCTGTGGAGATCACACCTGAACTTCAGTGCCCCACAAGGCCAGCCTAGCCACCAGAGGGGGCATAGGGAATTTCCAGGTACTACAAAGCACAAGGGGCCATGGAGAGAGGGGACCTAAGAATAGTTCTGGGTACTGTTACCCCAGAATGCTATCAGGGTGCCCTGAGAGACCTTTCCTGACTGAACCTCACACTGTAATTTTCTCTCATTCTTTATACTCTCTCCGTTGGATTCCTTGTGGCCTAAAATGCCTCACTAGGCTGAATTTGTAGCTCTGCAGAGCTTTCTGGGATCATTGCTGTGCTGGGGTCCAGCCTGGCTTTCATTTCTTCTCTGGGTAGAGAGTACATCCTCTTCTCTCCTGTCCTGTCCTCTCTTTTCCATCTCTCTCTGCTTACTTCTCTTTCATTATTTCTGACTTCTGTCTCCTTCCTTCTTTCCTTGGTCATTTAACTCTCTTGCTTGCTTTCTCTTCTTCTCCGCCCTGCATCTCATACACACACACACACACACACGCATGCACGCATGCACGCACGCATGCACGTGTGCACACAGAGCCTTTCAGACCCACAGCCCACTCCCAGGCAAGCAGGCAGGTGAGCAAGCTCACCATATGTGCTGCCAGCACAAGCAGGGGCCTGGCGGATGTGGTGTGGCAGCCTGGTAAGCATTTGTTTTCACCTGGTCCTCATGCCGCTAACATGTTGGAGCATCTCCATGTGTTAACCCTCTTGCTGCCAATTGTATGATCTTGAAGGAAGAATCAGAGAAGAGTATGGAGAATGTCTGGATTCACTCTTCAGTCAGTCAGTCACCCAGCAACCACTGACTGGGCGTAACTAGTCCTCTGCAAGGCCCGTGTGGGCTCAGGGGAGCCAGAGGTGAGGCAGGCATGGGCCAGCCTGAGAGAAGCAGCTCAAGTGTAATGAGGGAGACACGCAGGGAGACTAGTCCAGGCCAGCCCGGAACAGGTGGTGAAGGGGTGGGGACTGAGAGCCAGGTCAGCTAACCCAGTCTTGGCCAGGAGGTGTTGCCAGACTGGGCTGTGAAGGTCAACATGAAGGTCGGGGGCGAGGGTTAGCTGGGCAAAGAAGGGGGACAGAAAATTCCAGGCAAAGGGAACAGCAAGTGGAAAGACTTGGAAGAGTAAAAGAGAGTGGAATATTGAGGAAACTGTTCAAAGTGGTTGGGAAAATCCAGAGAGAGAGAGAGAGAGAGAGAGAGAGAGAGAGAGAGAGAGAGAGAATGTTTAGAGAGGGTGTAGGAGATATGGTAGGAAATGAGGCTAAAGAGGAAGGCAAGAACCAAGATCTTAAATACCAGACTAATAGCCAGCACCTTATAAGATGTAATGAAGATATACAGCAAATATTTAAATTTAAAATAAAAAATTATTATCATAAATGATGTATGACCATAAATACCCCTGAAAATACTCCCTGACTTTAAAGGCACTTATCAAATCATTCTGACCACTTTCTGAAGCAGCTCTGGACATTCTCTTTTGTGAGTGAGTGTCTTTTCATGGTTGTCTTTGGAGGGGAGCAGCTACTGGGAATTGAACTCAGGACTTCACGCTTGCCAGGCAGGTACTGTGCCACACAGCTGTATCCCTGGCCCCTTCGCGGTTGTCTTGATGTCCTGAATTGATTTAAAACATTTATGGTTGACATATGTGCACCAATATTTATAGCAGCACATTTATAATAGCCAGATCTTAGAAACAACCTAAATGCCCATCAACTGAAGAATGGGTAAAAAAGATGTGTTAAAAAAAAAGATGTGTTATTTTTATACAATGGAGTACTACTCAGTCATAAAGAAGGATAAACTGGACACTTTTATAGGTAAAAGAGTGCAGTTTGAGAACATACTCATTAGTGAAATAAATAAGACTCACATGGGTCAATCTCATATTGTTTCCTTAGTGTGACAAGCTGAAAGAAAAAAACATATATATGTCTGTACATATATGTATATAAAAAGAGTTAAAATAGTTACACTACTGATTTCTCTGAGTTCACTGAAGAGGAAGATTTGTGCTGGTGTTGTTCAGACAATTGAATACAGATGTCTTGTGCCCTGGGTGAATGATTTGGGGATGACAATGCGCAATGTATGTACCATTGTTGACCTTAATTGACGTGTTTTGAAATTTTGTTGTGGTTTTTCTTCTTCTTTCTTTCTTTCTTTCTTTTTACCCTTGGGTAAAGTGGATTTAAACAAATAAACAAACAAAAAATAAAGTTATGCTAGGGAAAAAAAATTTATGGTGACTTCTGTCAATTAAAAAAATGATAATGTAGGGGCCAGGGATTTAGCTCAGTGATGTAAGCATCTGCCTAGCAAGTACAAGGTCATGAATTCCATCCCCAGTACAAAAGAAAAAATATATATATATGTTAATGTGTCTTCATTCACTGTCGTCCATGAATCTGGCACCATGTGACTTTCGTTTCTTTCTCAAGTCAAAATGACCATGAAAGGTAAATATTTTGCATCAATTCAGAACACTAGACCACTACATATGACAATGCAACTAAAGATTCAACTAAAACTGCTTTAGAAAGTGGCAGGAATGTCGGGATAAGCGTGTTTGAAGTGAGGGGAAAGGAAGTATTTTGCAGGGTGTTAATGACAGTGTGTCTTACTGCAATGCATTTTTTTTGTTTTTGTTTTTATGAGACAGGATCTCCTTATGTAGCTCAGGCTGGTCCTAAATGCACAGCGATCCTCCCGTCTCCGTGTTCCACGTGTTGGGATTACGGGCATGTCCCTCCACATCCAGCCTGCGACACATTTTTGAAAATTTAAACATTCGCCACAATTTCAGATCCTACCTCATATCCTGCAGGGATGAGGAGTTATTAAAGCCTACTGACCACCCACTGAGAGAGTGTAATTTGTGTTTTAGAATAACTCCATGGCTTCAGGAGAGAATTGGAGAGAGAAGAGGAGAGGTGGGTGGTGGGATCACAAAGGGATGCCTGCCTCTCTCTAGTGGCACTGCCTCCTCCAGTGAGGACGGGGCCCTGCCTCCATCAGTCAGCTGCCATCCCACATGCAGTGAACAGGGGCCAGCCAGTCCCTGGGGACACACATTGGGCAAGGCCAGGGCGGCAGCCCCAACCTGGCTTTCCCAGCCCATCTCTATAGCCTCAACTTCTGGGCGCCTGGGCCTGGCCTACCCAGGGTGGGGCAGTGGGGAGTACTACCCCTCTGGCAGCTGGGGTCCAGGAACAGACTTGCCCTCACCCATCTGGACTCCATGTGTCTCAGGCCCCAGGTGCCCCCTTTGCTCAGCTTTCATACTGCTGGCTAGGAATCAGCTTGGTAGGAAAACTTCAACATTTGGATTCTGAGGCCTAACAGTGACCGGCTTTCCTGTCCCGCACTGTCGCCTTCCGGGCTGTGTGGGCCCTCGCGGCTCAGCCCTCTCCCGGGAAGGCAGGCAGGTGGGCAAGCTCACCATATGTGCTGCCAGCACAAGCAGGGGCCTGGCGGATGTGGTGTGGCAGCCTGGTAAGCATTTGTTTTCACTTGGTCCTCACGCTGCTAACCTCTGGGCTGCTGCCCTCACCTGTGAAATGGTAGGAGATGATTTCAGCATTTTGCACGCAGTCAGACTTGTGAGCATTAGTTGAACAGGGCTGTGATTATCATCTTCATGTTGTCTGATGGCCCTGGTTACTAGTTGTGTGACCTTGGGCAAGTTAACCCCAGTGGGACTCAGTTTCCTCACCTCTAAAGGGGAATCCTACCAGTATGCATAGTGGGGAATTCTGAATAGGTGCAGGAAAAGGACTTAAAACAGTGCCTGATGTATAGTAAATGCACAAAAAATACCTTCTTAATTTGCATTTATCACCAAAATTCTTTTACTCTGCTTTTGGAGCTCACCGCTGGAGCCAGAACTCTTGTGAAAGACTCAGTGATCTAGATCCCGGCAACTCCCAGCCTTCATATAATTCAGCAATTTTAGCAGCACATGCTCACAACTGTTGGTTGAAATCTTGCTGTGGAGCTGACTCCCAGCTGTGTGGATTGACTGGGCTCCCAATATAGACAAACTGACCGTGTCATTTCCCTTCTCATGGACGGCCAGACCTCAGTGAATGCCACTCTGCTCTTTCCCCCAAATTGATGCCAGCTGGAAGCAAGCTGAAGCTTTTCACACCACAGAGGGCACTGGGCACTGGGTCTCAGGACAGCTCTCGGGTGTCCCAGCTCTCTTGCCTTCCATTGCCCTTGTCCAGAGGGCCCAGTGTTCCATAACCCAACCCCCCGTGTGTCACAGGAAGAAGCCAAGCATCATGGCCAGCTCTGCCCACGTAATGGTCTTCTCTCTGAACCTCAAAGGCAAAGGTTCCTTTTTCTTTTCCTCAAGCCAGAACCCTGGACGCCACCTCTACCAGCTGTACCAGTCCACAGCTTGAGCTGGCCTCCCTTCCTTTTCCCTTAGTACAAAGCACTGGACGTGGATGTGTGCCTGCGAGCATTTCACAGTCAGTGCTGCCACGTTGACTTGGGGAACAAGATGTGGATTCATGCAGTGAATTATTCAGCCAAGCGTCACACCTGGTGACAGTCATAAGTCACCCTGGGCTGGAGTAGACCATTCACTTATTCAGTCAGCAAATGCAGATACATTCTCTGTGCCAGAGCAGGCTGCCGAGGGAAGCAAGCTGTAGTTGCTGCTGTTTCTCGACAAGCAGATATGTTACTGGATTTTCTTAGGTAGATGATATAAGCAAACTTTACTTCTCTGCACAAAGAGCCAAGAGAAAAATTATTTCTCCTCTTCCAACAACTCCATATGATGCTTCCAGGTCTGGCAAAAGCATTCCGTGTGTTTAGAACCACCAAGTAGTAGCTTTCCAAGATGTAGCATTTCAGTCAGTCTGCAAACAGCCCCATGAAGAAGAAGGCGGTATACCCTTTCTGCACTAGAGGAAATCAAGGCCCATTGACTTACCTGAGTCACCGGCAGAATTAGCCTGTTCTCCCCAATGTTGAAGCTTACACTGGGCCACACTTATGAACCCCTCTGTCCCTGCTTGCTGTGGTTTTTCATCTTTTGAAATTCTAGTTCCTGGTGGAAAGAAACTTGTCTTTGCTGAGCATGGTGGCCCATCCTGGTAATCCCAGCACTCGGGAGGCTGAGGCAGAAGGATTGCTGCGAGTTTGAGGTCAGCCTGCGCTACATAGCAAAGTCAAGGCCAGCCTGAACTCCACAGTGAGACCCTGTTTCAAAACAAAATATAACCAAAAACAAACAAACAAATAAACAAACCAGGCAGCTGTGAGCTGTATCTCCTGCCCATTTATTTTGAACTTGGGTAGTTTTGTTGGTAGAGCATCAGGCTTTTAATTTGATGGTTCAGAGTTCAAGTCCCTGCTTGGGCATAGTTTGGAGGCCAGGCTGGACAATATGACAAAAAATGAAAAGGGCAGGGATGTACCTCAGCAGCGGCGCTCTCTGTCTCACATGTACAGAGCCCTGGGTTCAATCCCCAGTACCAGGGGGAGAAAAAAATCAGCATCGGCTTTCCCCAAACCTTTATTTTTTCTGTTACCAAGGTGTACTACATGTCTATTTTTAACAATTCAAACATTATTGGAACGTTTAAAAAATAAAAGTCACAGGTATTGCCCTCCCCCAAAATAACAGCTGTTAACAATATGGGGACATATTCTTCCAGTCTCTTCCTATGCAAATATTAATAACACACACAGAAACCATAATACTTGTTAGTATTCAAGCATGCCATACACCTTTTAAACAAATTTAACGCTATTTTGAGGATGTCTTTCACAGCAGATTCTCAGAAGCTGCCTCGTTCTTTTAAACAGGTATGAGGAAACCAAGGCCTGGCTGTCTCAACGGCTCCTCTCCACTCCCCAAGGACGTTTTATTTGGGCCACTGCTTATTTTCCTTTGGTCATAAAATTGCTGGGATTGTTGACTCTCACCCCATGGGTAGCATAAGCTGTTTACCTGAAGCACTTAACATTATTTTAACCAAGGATTTCCCAAAGTGGGAAAGTTTAATCTCATTGTTCCCTACTAAGCTCTGCAGTCTTTCTTGCTCGCTCTCTCTCTCTCTCTCTCTCTCTCTCTCTCTTTCTTTCTCTCTCTCTCTCTGAGGCAGGATCTCACTAAGTAGCCCAGGCTGGCCTTGAACTCACTGCATAGCCTAGGCTGGCCTCAGACTTGTGGCAACCCCTCAGCCTCCCGAGTGCTGAGGGTTACAGGCACGCACCGCCACAAAAATTTTAGCTCTGCAGTTTCTGAGGGAAACCAAAAGATCACATCTGTGTATTCATGAGAACATCTCAGACCTAGTTCAGAACCAGCATCTGCTAAGAGATAGATGACTGATTGGATCTGGCCACACTTGTGTTTCTATCAACAGGGTAAATTGCTGAAGGAGAAATGTCACGCCAAAGGACAGGAGTTTAAAAAAGAAAAAAACAAAAAAAAAAGGAGTTTTTTTTTTTTAGAGCCTGCAAAGTTGCCCTCTGTAAACAGTGAAGCAGCATGAAGGGATGAGAGGGTTGATTTCCTACAGTGCAAGAAAGATACTTTTTCCAGAGTCCTGTTCCCTATAGTCCTATACAGGCTGCGGTGGTCAGTCTTCTCTATTTCCTCTAGAGCAAAAGGAAATGTGGACCTGCACTGTGCCAGCTGGGTTAGGACCCCAGCATATGTGGCACCACCTGCTCCTTGCTGGGCCCCACCCTGTCTCCAGCTCCTTGGCCTCCCAGCTGCCTGGCAACCAGCAGTTAAGCATGAAGCCTTTGAAGTCCCTGTCTGTCCTGACAGCCTTGGTGTGGCCACCTGTGCCCTCTCTTCAAAGGCAGAACAGGAACAACACCCAATCTAGCTCTTGAAGCAGGTATCTCAGCTGCAAGGGGCTGAACCTGGCACAGAGCCAGAGTTAGGTGAGCAAGGGCTCCTGGGTCCTCTCTGCTCCAATGTCAAGGTTCTCTTCTCACCTAAGGATGGCTCCATGGGGTTTCATTTGGATGTGTGCCTCAAGAGTCCAGTGTTCTACAGTCAGGTGTGATGGCATATGCCTGTAATCCCAGCACTTGGGAGACTGAGGCAGGAGGATCATTGCAAGCGTGAGACCAGCCTGGTCTGCAAAGTGAGCTCAAGGCCAGTCTGCACTGCATAGCGAGACCGTGTCTCAAAAAGATCAAAAAAATAACATATAGAAAATTTTAAAAGTTGAGCGTTCTAGAGGCACTGTCATCTGACGGCCTGCTCTGCAGATATGTACCCGACAGATGCAGGCCATGGATGGAGGAAGAGGGTCAAGGCCTATAGTTTGGCTGGGGACAGGAAGCAGCTGACTGCCCCCTCATTTTGGGTATGGCTTTTCTCTCATTCCTTCAACAAATATGAGCGGAGCACCTGCTGCAGAATCAGCACTACTCAGCAATAGCTCTGTGAGCGGGCCAGCTAAGGTCTGTAACTAAGCCTCTCCCGAGCTTCATGCTTTAGATGGAAGAGGGAGGTTAAAGCATAGCAAATATGTGAGTTAACTAACCAAATGGACAGTTTAAAGGAACACACAATGTAGACCCAATCAACTATCTGATTCACCACTTGTGAGACATGAGGAATTTAGTGACTCCATGTATGATACTTCTGAATATTTTTTGTCAGAGTGGGAAATATAATGATGCTAGCTAGTTGCTCTTAGCATCTCTGGACAAACTAGTGAAGAAAAACAATGCGTTCAAAACAGCCATAGGAAATCTAATCTAACTAGGAAGACAAATTAATAAAGGAAAATATGGAGCTCAAAGATTCAAATTTCCAGCTCCAGATCCACGTAAAGAATTTAAAAGTTACTAAGCGTGTCCTTCTTCCTTAGCACAGAGCTGAGGTGGGAGGATCAGCTGAAAAACAGCGTAAGTTTAACGCTTAGGTTCAAAGGGAAGGTAAAGGTGAAGGCACTGGCTGGGAAAGAACGGGTTCCTGTACACTGGGATGGAGAAGCCTGGGAGGCGCCTGATAAGGCTAAGGCTGTTGAGCACCGAGACCCTAATGAGACTGTTTTGCAGAGGAAGAGATTTCCCCTCCCACAGTGGTGCAGGCATCTATCTCTGCAGCTCTCGCTTTTCCACCTGTGAAGAGGCTGTCATCGTAGACCGTTCCTGGGAGTGAGGTACACAGTGTGACCAATGAGGAGGTCCTCCATTCCCCCAGAGCACTTCTGGAGCTCTCTAATTGTTATGAGCAGAGGCCTTGATGAACAAGCACGGGGATGGATTTCACAGGTGTGGGGAAATGGCGAAAGCACACAGCTGAATCAGGCTGAGTTTGTCAATATGGGCAAACTAAGCACAGATTCTGAAATTACTGTTGCAGCTTGTGGAGTTAAAAAAAAAAAGCATTAATAGTTTATTTGGCTGGCTGGCACAAGTATGGATCAAGAGATGGCCACTGTAAAGGAGTTACAGATGCCTGATATTCCATGGTTTACTGTTGAGGAATTCAGAAGCTTAGGGAAATGGGAATGCTAGTGTGGATTTGTATGTTAAACCTAATCTGCCACACTAGAACGATCCAGAAAATGTTCCCTCACTAACACCTTGAGAAACAGATTCATGAGGGGAGCACTGGCAGCCCTGAAGAGTCCTGTCATTGTTCCTTCTGTATGCCAGACGTTACAGTGGGACCCAAGGTTACTCATTTGGGAAATTTAAGGGCAATGGATTTGCTCGGGTCCTGGTGTGGCAGGGATCAAGGCAGTATTTAATCACCAAAGGCGAGGTGCATCCACTTCCATAATGGACAACAGAAGCAGAACAATGATCAGAACGGTCTGACACATGTAGACCTATGGTGTTGGCAGGTTACCCACTGTATTCCCAAAAGTGAAATAGACAGGAAGCCTAAAGAATTTTTACTACATTTATATAGTCAAAAAAATTTAACTCAGTGGCACAGCGCCTACATGGCAGGCAAGAGGACATGAGTTTGATCCACGGTACCAAAAAAGAAAAATTTCAGGGCCACCTAATTCAGATCATAGCAACAAGGAATCACAGTCCTTCAACCTGATCCCAGATTTGAGCCAATTCACAGATGCAGAACCTCTTGACTGAAGGAGAGGCTGGGCCCTCTTGAGGAAGGACCCTGCCGCACCATGAAAGATTCATACAGCCAATCTTCCTCCATCCTTCCCCAAAGGGACCTATGGCCTTTTACCAGGGTACGCTGGGAGAAGGGAAATTAGCAGACATTTCGGGGACTACTGGACACTGGTTCTGGACTAACACTGATCCCAAGGGATCCAAAACATCAGTGTGACCTTCCAGTAAGAGTAGAAGCCTATAGATGTCAGGAGATCAATGGATCTTTAGCAAAGGTCTGACTTACAGGGGGTCCAGTAGGACCTTAGAGCTATCCTGTACTAATTTCCCCTGTTCCAGAATGCATAATTGGTATAGATGTACTTAGTTTTTGGCAGAATCCTCACATTGGTTCCTTAACCTATAGTGTGAGGGCTCTTATGGTTGGAAAGGCCAAATGGAAGCCATTAGGTTGCCTTTACCTGATAAAACAGTTAACCAAAAACAATATTGCATCCCTGGAGGGATTGCAGAGATTGGTGCCACTATCAAGGACTTGAAGGATGCAAGAGTGGTGGTTCTTACCGCATCTTCATTTAATTCTCCCATGGCCTGTGCAGAAGAGGACAGGTCTTGGAGAATGACAGTATATTATCATAAACTAAGTCAAGTGGCGACTTGACTGCAGCTGCTGTACTAGATGTGGTTTCCCTGCTTGAGCAGATTAACACATCTCCTGGCACTTGGTATGCAGCTGTTGATTGGGAAAATGCCTTCTTCTCCATAGCCCAACAGAAACAATTTGCTTTCAGCTGGCAAAGCCAGCAATACCCTTTCTCTGTCCTACCTCAGGGGTACATTAATTCTGCAGCTCTGTGTCACAACTTAGATCGCAGGGATATTAGTCACCTTTCTATCTCGAAACACACTGGTCCATTGAACTGATGATATTATACTGATTGAACCAAGTGACCAGGATGTAACAATCACTCTGGATTTGTTAGTAAAGCATTTGAAAGCCAGAGCATGGGAAATAAATTCAACTAAAATTCAAGGTCCTTCAACCTCAGCAAAATTTCTAGGAGGTCAGTGGTGTGGAGCATGTAGAGACTGTCCTTTTAAGGTAAAAGAAAAGTTGTTTCATCTGGCTCCCTCTACAACAACAACACCAACAACAACAACAACAACAAAGCATCGTGCCTACTGGGCCTATTTAAATTTTGGAGGCAACACATTCCTGATTTAGGTGTTTTACTCTGGCCTATTTATCACATGACTTGGAAAGCTGCTAATTTTGAGTAGGGGCCAGAATAAGAGAAGGCTGTGCGAGAGGTGTTGGCTGCTATGCAGACCAGTGGTACTTTATGTACTGTTTGGAATCTCCAGAATGACCCTATGGGTGAATTGCAGCAGAAGCCTTTAGGATTTTGGAGCAAGGCTCTGCCATCAGCAGCAGATAACTACTCTCTCTTTGAAAAATAGCTCTTGCCCTGCTACGGGGCCTTAGTGAAAACTGAATTCTTAACCATGGGACACCAGGTCATAAGCTGGGTATTATCTGATCCACCAAGTCATAAAGTCGAATGTGCGTGGTAACTGTCCATCATTAAATGGAAGTGGTACATACATGATCAAGCTAGAGCAGAGCCAGAGGGCACAAGTAAGTTACATGAAGAAGTTGCCCAGATGTCCCTGGCTTCTTCTCCTGATATAGCCTTCTGTCTCCCAGCATGTATCTGTGGCCTCATGAGCCGTACCATATGAACAGCTATCAGAGGAAGAGAAGCCCAGGGCCTGGTTTGCAGATGGTTCTGCTCCTCATGCAGGCACCACCTGCAAGTGGACAGCTGCAGAGTTACAGTCCTTTTCTAGGACATCCCTGAAGGACAGTGGTGAAGGGAAATCTTCACTGTGGGAAGAACTTCAAGCAGTGCATCTGGTAATACATTTTGCCTGGAAGGAAAAATGACCAGATATGTGACTCTACACTGATTCATGGGCTGTAGTCAATGGTCTGGCAGGATGGTGAGGAACTTGGAAGAAACGTGATTGGAAAATTGGTGGCAAAGATATTTGAGGAGGAGGTAGGTGGGTAGACCTCTCCACGTGGGCAAAGGATGTAAAAATACTTGTATCCCATGAAAATGCTCACCAAAAGGTGATCTCAGTGGAAGAGGACTTTAACAATCAAGTGGATAGGGTGACACATTCTGTAGATAGCAGTCAACGTCTTTCTTCAGCTACTCCTGTCATGGTCCAAAGAACTCATGAACAGAGTGGCCATAGTGGCAGGGATAAAAGTTATGCATGGGCTCAACAACATGAACTCCCACTCACCAAGGCTGGTCTGGCTACAGCCAATGAAAATGGCACAATATACCACAGCAGAGATGAATGCTGAGTCCCCAAATGGCATCATTCCCTGTGGTTATCAGCCTGTGACGTGGTGGCAGGCCAATTAGGTTGGACCACTTCCATCATGGGAGGGACTGCACTTTGTCCTTACGGGCATGACAATCATTCTGGAATGGAGCAAGGTTTGTCAAAAGTCTGTACATGCTTTGAACCAGCATCCACTATGTGGCACTGTGTCTCCCATAGCCTGAATTTACACGTCCAGGAATCAAAAGGTGGAACTAGGAATGGTGTCACTCAGCATTACCCCTAGTGATCCACTAGCAAGATTTTTGTTTTCTGTTCCTGTGACCTTATGTTCTGCTGGCTTAGAACGCTTAGTTCCAGAGGAGGGAAGGAAACATATCAGTGATACCACTGAATTGGAAGCTAAGACTTCCCCTTGGTCGTTTTGGTCTCTTCATGCTTCTGAGTAAACACATTAAAGAGGCGTTGCCATGTTGGCAGAGGGGGCTGATCCAGACTACCAATGGGGAAATTGGCCTACTACGCCAGGATGGAAGGAAGAAAGAATATACTTGGAGTGCAGGGGATGCCCTAAGGCACCTCCTAGCATTACTATGCCGTTATTAAGGGATGAGAAACTACAATAACCCAATCCAGGCAGGATAACAAATGATCCAGAACCTTCAGGAATGAAGGTATGGGTCAGCCCACCATGGAAAGAACCAAGACCTGCTAAGATGCTTGCTGAAGGCCAAGGGAATACAGAATGGGTAGTAGAAGAAGGTAGTTCTAAATACCGGCTGCCATCCCATGATCAGCTACAGAAACACAGACCGTAATTGCAATAGTTCTCCTAATATGTGTCCTATGTAATACATTATGTGTGTGTTTCTTTTATTTTGTTTCATTTTTTTTGAGACAGGGTCTCACTATGTAGTCCAGACTGGCCTGAACTCACTTAGGTAGCCCAGGCTGGCCTCCACCTCACAGTGATCCTTAGGTCTCAGCCTTCCAAGTGCTGGGATTACAGATGTGTGCCACCATGCCCAGCTTTCTATGTAATATGTTGATAGACTTAATCTTGATTCTTAAGTACTGTTAAACCTATGTAATAATGTTCAAGCTATGAAATGTTAGGAGTAAGCATCATCCAAAGAAAACTTGCCTTCTGTTCTAGGAGGGAAATAACACATTTCCGTTTGTGCACAGGATAGTTATAACATAGTAGGTGCAATCATAAACTTGTCTTTGTATTGGGAGATAATAAGGAAATGTGTCTGATTTTCAAACTGATAGAGTGGGGGTGGGTGTGAATCATGATAGTTAACTAATTGCATCAATTTCAGTAAGAAATACCCAACTAAATTGGATCAGCATAGTTCTGGGTTGTGGCTGAAGGGATTTACTGAAAACAGGAGACCCACCCTGGGTATGAGTGGCAGTGACCTGTGGGCTTGCTGCCTGAATGGAATAAAAGGGCAAGGAAGAAAGAAAGCTCGGTTCTGTTTCTTTGGAAGAGCTGTAGCTTTCACTTTCACCTTGGACATTGTCTCCTGGCATCCAGTGTTACAGACTCACACAGGCCTCCTGTTGCAGACTCACTTAGGACACTGCAGTGGGCTCCAGCCCTTTGACTGGACCTTTGGATCTCTAGAGCACAGACAGCCCTTTTGCACTTTTCCACAGCTGATTATGCATGGCCATTGTAAACCAATCTTGTAAATTCTTACACATTTGTATATCTTGCATTAAAATCTGTTTTTCTGGTAAGCACTGACTGATATACTTGTTAAGTAAAGAAAGAAGGGAGGATGCGAGAGAGAGAAGAGGGAAGGATGGGGACTTACCAGGTGCTGAAGAAAGGGCAGAAGGAATGACAAATGCAGAGCTTGGGGCCACATGAGATGGTGTGAAGAAGGCTGGCAGCCTGTGGGGAGTCACAGGAGGCCTTCCAGAGGTGACAAGCGAGCATAACATGTCTCACCTCCTGTGTTTGGAACTTTTCCTATTTGAGGCCCATAGCAGATGCAGAGAAAATGTTGGATTGATGGATGTGGTATTGTTGACCACTATTTGCCAATATTTCATTCTCTGTGCTTCCCAGGCACAAGCTAGGGTGGCACTTCTCTGCCACCTGCCAAGTTAGTTATGGTCATTCAACTTGCCTTGGCTAGTGACATGTAAGCAGACATGATCCCTGAGCAGAAGTTCTAAGAGCTAATGAGTGATGTACATGTCACTTCAGCAATGACAGATACACACAAAAGGAGTCTCCTTTTGGCTGGGTCCCTGACAGAGGATGGAACAAAGCAGTGACTTGCAGCCACTGGGATCCTGGCTAGTGGTCAGTGCAGCAGTACATGTCCTGTCCTGACTTATAGAAGGGGTTGGTGAAAGGATCCCAGGGAGGAAGTTTGAGTTAAGACAGGGGCATGAGTCCCCTTTGGAAGTCACAGGTGTGGTGAGGCTGTCAAGTAATGAGTCATTCTGAAGCTCATTAAAAATATTTCTTGAGAAAAGAATATTAAAACCTGCTCTTCATTCAGCCAGTCATAGGGAGCTGACAAATCTTTGTAGCACACTGACTTTACCCAGTGGCTCTCATTCTTCTTTTCTGTCTGGGGACAGCACTTGGAGCTTCCTGTCATCACCTCCATAGCCTTTGTTCATTCCACTGGGTCACCTGTTTACTCCCGAACAATTCTTGTGAGCTGTTCTGTGCTGGCTGTTGTACTCAGGGATGGGGACATCGAGGTTGGTGTAACTTGTCTCATGGTCACAGGATGGGTACAGCCCAAAGAACAATGCAGATGTGTAAATGAATGCATGGGCACACAAAATGGTATGCATGCACGCGCGCGCGCACACACACACACACACACACACACACACTCTCTAATTACATGAACTGCTTACACGAAGAATGGGCCAGGGTTCCAGTGGGAAAGGCAAGAAGGATGCTGATATCATGGCACAGGGTCGTGCTAGAGAACTGAAGCTCTCAGGTGAGCTGGGTGACAGGAGGAGGGTTGGGCATGGAAAGCTCATGAAGGCCTGCAGTGCCACATGGAGGGATCTGAACTTTGTCCTTGTGTCAGTAGGGAGCCACCAAAGGTCTTCTAATAGAGGAACAACCGGGTGAGACCTGAATTTGGGCTGTGGAAAGTACCAGGCCACCAATTTCCAACTGCATAACTTTGGCAAGTAATATAACTCCTGTGAGCCTCAGTTTCTTCATCTGTCAAATGGATCTGACAATTGTATATAGCCAATGATGTCACAAAGGGAAATAATCTAAGGTAAGCACTTAACAAGATACCTGCAATAATCTAGTTAATAGTACCATATTCTGTTTTATTTGACTTTATTATGTGTGATGGTATGAAAAACTGTTTTGAAGAAAACAAAACATTATGGCAGCCATTGCTGATTTAATATCATCTTCCTTAGAAGTCCTACCATGCTTGTACTCTGCTATTACCATCAGTTCTATCATGTTGTGTCTTATTGGGATTTTAATATATGTGATAGTATAAACAAATCTTTTTATTGAAAATGAGATATTATAGTAGCCATTGATCATGTTATTCGGTTCAGAATGTCCTGTAATCCTTTCATTCTCTTGAATGGTTTTATACTATTGTGTTATGTTTGATATTACTGTATTTGAAACTATGCTCAACTAGAGCAGAGAAAGAGATATTTTGACAGCTACTGTTAATGTCCTGTTGTCTTATTGTAAAGTGTTGTGTTGGTTATGTTGTTCTGATCTGCTTTGTTCTGCCCTCTTTTGTTTTATTCTTTTTAAAATAAAAAAAAGATACCTGCAATAGCAAGGCTCAGCAAATGATTGATGTGACTATTATGAGCAAAGTGTGACATCACAGAGGACAAGCGATATTGAACCTGTGTACAGCAGTGGGAGGAGAGGAGCAATGTTACATTTTCCCAGCTGCATTTGCAAACTCTGATCTCTCATGGCTGTGCCCAGCGTGCCTTAGTGCTCACCTTCTCTCTTTGTGCTGGAGGGAGGATGAGCTGGGTGGACAGGTAGCTTGCAGCATGCTGTCTCCCTGAGTGCCAGTCTTGGGGCTGCGTCACTCTGGCTATAAACCCCAGGTCCAGGGATAGGCAGCTTGGAAGCATAGCTGCAAAGGTCTGGCTGCCCCTGCTCAGGACAGCCAGGTCTACACAGGTGATGGCACCCCAGTCGTTTCCAAGGATTTCTTTAATAAGAGACAATACAGATGCTTGGCTATGCTCTGAAAAGTCTCAAAGGCCACTTCTGGTATGAGCCTGGTTCATGTGGTCACAAGACAGACTTAGAGCTTTGGTCACGCCCAAGTCAGAATCCTCAGGAGCAGCGCTGTTTAAACTGAGGCCTGAGGCATCCGTAGAGACTAGGTCAGCCGAGGTAGTGGGAGGCTGGAGGTGGGCACAGCAGAGGGGACAACACATGGCTTGGTGGAGCCGAAGGGAGCAGAGCACAAAGGATGAAGAGAGATGAGGCTGGAGAGGAGGCAGGGATCTGATCCCAGAGGACCTTTCCAAGAAGTCACCTGTATGGATTTTTAATGACTTGGTGATTCGATGCCCTTCGGGACAGGGAAGAGGGTTTCTACAGATTTGATGCCACAAGGATTTTCTGTATTTTCACCCTCACTGAGTTTCCAAAGGAGACCAGAGCAGGGGATCCTGAGGCTGGGATGGGAGGTGGTTCCAGCTTTTGGAAACTTCCAGAGTGCCAGAAGCCTTAGTACCTTGGTTACTGATATGCTGTGTGAACCAGTGCAAGTTGCTTTGAGTCTCTGAGCCAAAGGTAATTCTGCATGATGTGAACAAATTCCCATGTAAGTGCCCTAGAAATACCTGTTTATTTCCTCCTGGAAAAAGGAGCTTATTTTGCCCAAAAGGCCAGATCAGGGTGGATGAAACATTGATTGGACATGCTCGGCTTCATACACTCCCAGCAGGCAGTCAAACACAGGGCGCAGAAGCTGTCCGGGACTGGCGGAGATGAAAAGGCGTCGCATGGAAGAACAGCTCCTGCCCATCGTGTGCAGCCTCTCTGGCAGCCTCTGGGCTGGGCCTCTGCTCTGCCCAGAGGACAGCACACCCAGGGCTCTGAGTTCTCTCTTCGCTCTGCCTTGGTTCAGAACAAAGCTGCTAGGAACCCAGGTGTGCTTTCTGTCTCTGTTTTCTGTTCTTTTGGATGAATACCTGGGAGAAGACTTGCCGGATCACATGGTAGTTCTGGTTTAACTTCTGCACAATAAGTTTCAAAGACTTCTCCTCTTCAGTTTAAACAGGGGTAACCTGCTCTTCCTTTACCCCTGCCCTCTTCCCCTGGCTCGGTCCACTGCCTGTTTTGGTGTCCAAACCAAGCCTGCTCTGAGTGGTGCTGGCCTCCTCTGTGGTAGCCTGGTTGGTGCACCCCACCCCCACTCGCCCAATCCCTACCTCTGGCTCCCCCCTCAGATAGGGATGAGAAGACACCTCCTGTTTCCTGGTGGTCCCTAGATGAAGGTGACATGACACGCTGGCCCCTTGGAGTAGGCCTGGGGAACCAGCCCCACTGTTGCCCTTCCCAACATCTGCACCCAGCAGTTTAGGGTCCTGGTTACAAGTATGAGATCTGAGATCAGGATAAAATCTGACATAGACAAAACTAGGCTTAAATCCTGGCTTGGGCAGTCACCAGATTTGTGAGTTTGAGAAAGTCATTTCTTCTCTCAGAGCCTCAGTTTCCCCATCTGTAAAAGGGGACAGTAACTGACTAAGTTAATAGAGAAATTGAATTGAGCCCTTTGTCTGGCACAGAGCAAATAATCAGCACAAGTTAGTGTGATGATCTTGGGCAACACCTGGCCAGGCACAGACTGAAAGAACAGGGCTTTCATATCAGAAGGTGAAAGGGAGTTGGGGCAGTGAGATATTTTGGAGCAGGGCCCTTAGCTGAGGACACTAGAGAGGACCAACTTTTCCCCTCCTCATGGGTCTATCTACCCGTAAATTTGCTTTCCTGATTGTGAATCACAGGAGGGTAAAGGAGCACACACCGGTGGAATACCATCCCACTGGTCTTTTGGTCTGAGGATAATTTCCTTCCTAAAGGAAGTCCTATGTCCTGGAATCTGAGAATGGAATCTCATTTGGAGAAAGGACCTTTGAAGATGTAGCTAAAGTTCTTGAGGTAGGATCATACTGGATTACCCAGGTGAGTCCTAAGTCCAAAAACAAACATCCATATAAGAGACAGAAGACAAGCCAAAGACCCAAAGGAGGAGACACCATGTGAAGATGGGACTCAGAAGCTGGAAGAAGAATTCTTTAAAAATTCTCCCTTGGAGCTGGGGATGTAGCTCAGTGGTGGAGCACTAGACTGATATGCACAAGGCCTGGGTTTGGTCCCCAGTGTGGAAGAAATTTTTAAAACACGCAAAGAATTCTCTCTTAAATCCTCCAGAGGGGATGCAGCCCTGCTGACATATTGATTTTGGACTTCTGGCCTCCAGAACTGTAAAAGAATAAATGTTGGAGCCCTGGAGTCCATGGTGATGTGTCATGGCAGCCCTAGGAAATGCATGCACAGGTGGAGAGCCAAGCTGCCAGCTCTGCTTTTTGCCACAGCCCTCTTTGGGACAGACACACCAGCTCTCTACTGGCCTCTTGCTGTCTCGAAGCTCACTCTCTCCAGCCCCTCTGCTACACTGTGACTGCCAGAATGAGGTTGCTAAAGCCCATGACAGTGTCACATTCCTGTTTGAAGCCTGCACCAGCTAGACTCCTTCTGTTCCAAGTCACAGAAAACCCGACCCAAACTGGCTTAAACAAAAAGGAATTTATTGGCTCAGGAAACCAAAAAGGCCAGGGGCTAGGACTGGCTTCTTTGGCTGGTTTGGGGGGCTCAAACGATGTCACTGGAACTCATTTTGCTTCATCAGGCTGCCTTCTGCTGTGTTGGCTTTCGTCTCAGAATCTCCATGGCAGTGGGATGGTGACAGCAGCCCTAGCCCTACATCCTGTCAGATTGGAGATCAGCAGAAAAGAATAAAAACCTTTCCCAGGTCCTCAAACCAAAGCCTTGGATTGGATGGGATAGCTCATCCCTCACCCAATCACTGTGGTCATGGGAAAGAGAGTCACTGATTGGCTTAGATCTGGGTCACATGGAGGAGTCATGGAGGAGTTTCTCAACCAGAGCCATATAAACTGAGAGGGAAGAAGAGAAGAAAACACACACACACACACACACACACACACACACACACCCCACCTCTTACCTCCTAAGCGTAGTAAATACATTTGGAGAAGCAAGTATATTTAATCATTTAATCATTATTAAATTAAATTAATTTTTTTGTACCAGGGATTGAACTCACAACTTTGCACTTTCCAGGCAAGTGCTTATGCCACTGAGCTAAATCCCTGGCTAAATTAATTTTTTTAAAAATCAGCAATCCAGGGGCCAGGGATTTAGCTCAGTGGCTTAAGCGCCTGCCTGGCAAGCACGAGGTTGTAAGTTCGATCCCTGGTACCCCCCTCCAAAAAGAATCAGCAATCCAGTGTTATCCAGTGGCCCCTAGGGTCATGAAGATGGAGGTCCCTGATTGCTAGCATCACTTTCTCTCCAACTTTTTTGACACCCCCAAGCACACCCTGCACATTCCAGTATACATACACCGTCCCCTCTGCCTGGAACGCTCTCTTCTCCTTCTGCTCATCCTTGTCTGACTAATTTCTACATTTCCTTCAGGACTTTTTGCAGTTAAAAGCTTTATCTCAGCTCTGGGCCCCAAAGCATCCCAAAGGGCATCTATTATGGCCCTTAACCCATTGGACTGAACTTGACAGTTAATGAGTCTCTTCTGATGAACTCTGTACCCCATAAGAGCAGAGATTTATTTCATTTTTGTTTAGCAAATACATTAAGCCTTTTCTGAGGGTCAACCACTGTTCTAGGCTCTTTACAAACATTAACTCATTTATTTGATCCTCATAATAAATATAGGTAGTCAGTCCTATTATTAACCTCACTTTAAAGATGGGGAAACTGGGGTACAGAGGGGTCATGTCTAATTCATCTATGTATTTTTCCAGGCCCATCCCAGGGCTAAGCATTGAGTGTTTAAAAAATATGTGTTCTGGCCTATGGATGTAGCTCAGTGGTAGCATGCTTATCTAGTGTGCAAAAGGCCCTGAGTTCTATCACACGGGGAGAAAAGAAAAGTGTCTTCCAGGTTGTTTCTCCTATGCAAGTTGGTTATTCCCAGTCTCACCGCGATGACCCTATCCTTGGATTTTTCCCATTTCCTAAAGTAGCCCACATTCGAATCTTTCCACACTAGAAAGAGGAAGCTGCTAAGGGAGCCTCAGCCAAAACAGCCCACAGTAGTGTCTCTCTGGCTCAGTAGCTGGTGTCTATGTGCCGTGAGGCAGGGGGTCCCAATAGGGATTCTTTTGGCCTATGTAATCCTTGCAGATAGAGTGTGAATGGGGAGTCTCCAGGTGGCCCACTGTTCCCCTAAATCAGTATTCCCAGAGTCCAGTTCAGGGCTCTCATCTTGTCAGCCATTTACTTGCCCACACTACTGAAGCACCAGAATCCTATCCTGAAACTTCCTGAGCTTTAACTACATTTTTTTTTTTTAAAAGGTGATGTCCTGCACTCATAGGAGAGCCCAGTCAGCCTCCAGTTCTGCAGATCACCTGGTCCCCTCGTCTGGAGCTGACTCTCCCCACTCAGGGACCCTCGCTGGTTTGGTCTCTGTCCGCCCATTCTTGTCTACCTCAGTTGACCTCTTTTCCTTGTACCTATGCTTGGTCTCTTTCTGTCTCTCCTTTCCTGGCCTCTTTTTGCTTGATTCTTCTCTGCTGGGTCTGTCTGTGTCCCCTGCTTAGCTGTCTGTCTGTCTCCCATCTTTGGTGACCAGGGATGTCCAGAAATGGGCCCAGGGCCTCTTGCTTTTTTGTCATGGTGAGAGAACTCATCTGTAGCAGGGCAGCCTCGGGTCCCCCACCCATGACTTGCTCCCATCCTTTGAACCTCCCACTGAATTATCTTGCTATGGAGGGCTCCTCTGCCTAGTCCAAGGGACAGGAACACTCAGGGCCACATGGCCAGGATGGCTGTCTGCTGCCCTAAGGACCAGGTCTCCGAGGCTTCTCTTAATGAGCGTGCCTTCAGTGACACATTCATTATTCCTATTCGAGTCAAAACTGATTAGTTACACTTACCGCTGCAAAGATGTAATGATTTTATTGTTTATCTTCAATTTATTTTGATTAACATCTCCGTTCTTTTCATTGCAAGTGCAATTAGGTGCAATCTAACAGCGACTACTTTAATTTTGTTGAAATTAAGATGAATAAGTGATGGCTTATGGTGCTTTGTTTAACAAATAAATCATAGTTAAGAGGAATGTATTAGTAATAAATGAAAAAAGACAGCTTAATTAAAATGCACGGAGCCAGCCTCTTGATGTACGCCCAAAATCCAAATCTGAATTTCAAAACACAGAGGGAGCTGAGGGCTGGGAAGACCCTGGCTGCCTCTGGAAGTGGCGACCAGAGGATGACAGGTGTGTGGTTTGGTTTGGAGGCTGCTATACAAAGAACAAGAAGCATGCCATGGTCCTGGTAAGATGGTGGCATCTCCTCTGAGAAAGCCACCAGGGGGACCCAGGTAACCAGAGACTTTGGAGGACGCAGCAAGCGGAGTCTCTCCCTCCCAGAAACCGGCTGCCAAGCCCACATCCTGAATTTTCCCTGGGACCCACAAGCAGGGGACAGATCCCTCCCACCTCTACATCTGCAGAGAAGCAAGGCGCACGGATGGGGAGCCCCGACAAGTCCAGAACCCCAGGGTGAGCGTCCCAGTGAGAGCTCCTCCCTGCTGGGCTGATGGGGACTTCCCCATCTCTTGATTTGGAAACAAAGTGCAAAAAGTCAACCCTGGAAAGTTTCCCGTGTGAAGTTTAAAAGCGCCTGTGCTGAAGAGGCCGGCTTTGAAGCAGCTCGAGGGCCCTTCGACAGGCTCCTGCGAGTCAGAGGGCCATCCTCGCCTCAGATCCACTGCACCTACCTCTGCAGGGCTAGGAAATGGGAATTGTTTTTAAGTTGAAAAATTGCTCATGAAGCTCACTCCTTTGCCACTGCCCTTCTTTTGTTCTCAGTCATCTTCCTTTGTCTTCTACCCCTCTTTGGCTTCTTCCTTTTAGTGAAAAGGAACAGGCAGACCTGGGTTCAATTCCAAGTGCAGGCTCTTAGCAGCCATGTGACCTCTGGCTAGTGACTCAATCTTTCTGGACCCTAGCACTTTACCAGAAGAGGGAAATCAGTAATGGTTGTGAGGCAGAAGTGCTGTGCAGGTGAACCAAGGTAACTGGCCCAGAGGCAGACCTCTGTGAGCATCAGTGCCCATCCTCTCTACAGACCCCTCCTGCCTCCTCCTGGCTAGCTCTTCACAGGCCAGACTTTTCCTTCTTGTCTCTCTGCACTCCTACTCCCCCCTCAGCCTTCTGCACTTAAACTGTTCTTTTTCATCCCTTCAGTTTCCATTACTGAGTGTCCACCCTGTGTCAGGTACTGTGCTACACTTTGGGGACTGTGGTAGGTGAGTAAACTCAGGGTGGACCCACCCCCAGAGGGCTTCCAGCCTCGAGTTTCACAATGGTCACCACGTCCTATCTGCTCCAAGGTGTCTTCCCCACAAATCAGGTGCTTTGAGAAGGCAGGGCAATGCCAATGTAGAGCCTGGCACACAGCAGGTGCCCAGTGGCTGCTAACTGCTCACTCAAGGAGGAATAAATGCTGCTCAAGGATGATTCTTGTGGGCATGATTTAAAGGGTACAGAAAGAGGTATCAAATCTGGATGTGTGCTGTTGGGGAGGCCACACTTGGGTAGGGAAATTGTCATGGTTTGTGTCTAGATGTCCCTCAAAGCCTCATGCTTTGAGGATGGGCTTCTAGAGTTTGTGATTGATTCATGGTCCAGTGCTGGGATTATGGATGTAAGTGCTACACTCCCCATGGGGTAGGTAGTCTGCATACACTATAAGGGAGGAAAAGAGGCTTGCTCCTCCCTTTTGCCCTTTTTTGACCCTTTTGCTCTTGCAGCTTTTGCTGTCTTCTACCACCATAAACTGTTGCCTTCTATCATATGCCACCGTGCCTTGAAGCCAGTTGATTATGGACTAAAACCTCCACAAACTGTGAGCTAAATAAAGCTTTCCTTCCTTAATTTTGTCTCAGCAGTAAGAGAAAAGTAAAACAGAATTTAGTACCAGAAAAGTGGAGTCATTGCTGTGAACCATGTGGTTCTAGAGCCTTTGGGAATTGCTTGTGGGAAGAGTCTGGAGAGGTTGGGAGATGTTATCTAAAAAAGCAGAGCTGGAATGCCTTAGGCTGTTCTGTATGGGAGATTCTGGTCAGAGCTCAGAAGATCAGAAAAGTGATAGAAATCCTGCCAATTAACACCAGATTTGGGAGAATTCTGCTGGGAAAAAGGACTGCATTGGTAAAAGGACTCCAGATGATGCGTATTATGACTTAGCAGAAAGTTTGTCTGCTCAGCAGCTCAAGCGCCTTCCTGGTAAGCACAAGGTTGTGAGTTTGATCCCTAGTACCAAAAATAAATAAAAAAAAATCAAAATAAATCTTAAAAGTTCTTTAAAAAAAGAAAAAGCAAAAGAAAATGAAAGTTTGTCTGCATTTTGCTGCTGTCCAGAGACATTGCCTGAGACTGACATTAAGGGCAGCAGACTAATTAATCCGGCAAAAGAAATTTCAAGGCAGTTGAATGTTGAGGCTATGGTATGGCTATTGTTGGAGGCTCTTAGCCAGATTTATGTTGAGAATCAAGAGCAGGGCCGGGGATTTAGCTCAGTGGCATAAGCGCCTACCTGGCAAGTGTGAGGTCGTGAGTTTGATCCCTGGTACCAAAAAAAAAAAAAAACAGAGAGAGAATCAAGAGCAAAGAGCCCAGTAGGATGATTTAAAATATTGTGACTTTGGCCAGAAAGAAAGCTCGAATAAAGCTGTGGACCACAAGTTGGAGCAGAGGAGATCTTGATTGCTGATAAGAAATCAGAGAATAGGAGGCCAGGGGTCTGCTCAGCAGCACAAGCGCCTGCCTGGCAAGCATGAGGTCATGAATTCGATCCCCGGTACCAGAAAAAGCAAAAGCAAAAGAAACCAGAGAATAGGAGAGATGGCCTAAGGATATCACAAGAAGCTACAGGACTCTACTCTTTGCAGTCTCAAAACTGCAAAAGCAAAAGACTTTGCTTTGAGGAGAAAGGTGTTCCAGAATGCCAGCAGCATAAAGAATTTTTTCTTCAGAATTGGATTCAGAGTGCCCACTGTTCCAGGCACTTAACCCCTACAGCTAAGAGAGCGAGAAGCCTGGCTAATGCTCCAGCTGGAAGCAGATCTTGGCAGCATCCATGTGGCACTGGTTTTAGGTGTATACAGAGTGTTATGGGGTTAAAGCAACTTCCACCTCAATTTCAGAAGGCCTGGGAGGCCAGGCAGCATGTCCCTGAGAGGGCAGTGCATGAAGCCATGAGGGCGAAGCCAAAGATGCAGTAGAGATCCCAGAAGTTTAGAGAAGCCAGAAACATGGATTGTCTGAGGAAACTTGCAAAGAGAGAGCACAGTGGGTCCAAGAGAGAAGCCATTGGAGCTACAACCACCAGAATTTCTATGGGGCGGAGGCTACCAAGCCCTTTGGAGCTCACAATTAGCTATAGATCGGCTCATATCCTGCATGTGGAACTATGGGACCTACGGGACTGTTTGCCCTGCTGGATTTGGTCTTGCTTTAGTCCTAATCCTTTGTATCCCCATTTGTAACTTTTGAAATGGACACATCTATCTTGTGCTGTTGAACACTGGAAATGTTTAACCTTCTTTTCATTTGGTCAGGGGTTCACAGCTAAGAGTGCCTTGGGACTTGGACTTTTCAGCAATGCTGAAACTGTTAGGACTCTGGCAACTCTTAAAGAGATAAATGCCTCTTGCATAAAGGGATGTGCTGAGTCTAGGGGGCTGGGGTGAAATATTATGATTTGCCTCATGCAGTCATGGGGATGGGCTTCTAGAGTTTGTGATTGATTCACGGTCCAGTGCTGGGATTATGGATGTGAGTGCTGTACTCACCATGGGGTGGTTAGCCTGCGCACAATGTAAGGGAGGAAAAGAGCCCCCCCCCCCCGCTTTTGCCCTTTTTGCTCTTGCTGCTTTTGCTGTCTTCCACTGTCATGAACTGGTGCCCTCTGCCATATGCCACGTTCCCTTGGAGCCAGCTGATTACGGACTGAAACCTCCACAAACTGTGAGCTAAATAAAGCTTTCCTTCGTTACTTTTGAGCACCACGTATTTTGTCATAATGAGAGAAAAGTAACTAAGACAGAATTAGATACAAGGTAGGCAGGCACCAAAGTAAGCAATGACACTTTGAGAGTGACAGTGCTGGGACACAGCAGGGACACAAGGGACAGTGGCCCCAAAGACGGAGCAAAAGCAAATGACATCTCTGAGATGGACTTGGCCTCTTCCTCCTTCCACTTCAGAAAAGAGGAAATCAGGTTTCTTGTGGTTAAGAGTCAGTAAGAGCAGTTCCCATGACTAAGGCCCAGCCTCCTCTGCATGATCCATAAAATCTGCCCCTTCCATGGGGGCCCCACTCACCTCTCCAGCCTCATCTTCCTCTTCTGCAGCTGTGGTGGCCTTCCTACCGGGCACGTTCCTGCCTGCCTCTGCCAGGGGCACCCTGGGCCTGAATCTGACTTCAAGTCTCAGCTTGGATGGTGCCACATCTTCAGAAAGCCCTTCCTCATCCCACCCCCTTCCAGGTCAGTCACCCTGTGGATTTGGTCTCACAGCACTTTCTACTCCTCCAGGGCACTTGTACAAGTGCCATGAAATAAGACATCATGCTTCAGTTTGCCTCCCCACCACAATGCAAGTTGCACAAAGGCAGAGGCCATGCCTGCCTTGTATTTGAATTGCTGTCTCCTTGGTGCCAAGCAAAGAGCTTGAATAAAAGCTAGACCGAATAAATGGCCTTCAATAAGCTGGGCGAGTTGTGCATCTCAAAGATGAGCCAAATCACGTCTCTAGACGAAGGTGGCCATTGTTCCCATTTCACAGCAGAGGAAACTGAAGCTCAGACTGGCGTGACCAGGGCAAGCTAAGTAGTCTGGAACGCTCAGCTGTTTGACTGAAGCCACACTGCATCCAGGAAGCATCTTCAAAGCTCAAGAATCTATTTGGGTGCGTGGTGGGGAGGGAAGGAAGGAAGGAGGAGTGAAAAGAGAAGGAAGGAGACAGGAAAGAGACGTCCTCTTGGGTCTAAGATCAAAGAGAGCATTGCCCTTCTCCTTGGTGTCAGTGAGGGAGGAGATGGCAAGTGACAGAACCTGAGCTGTCAAATCCAACTCTGACATAAAGTTGGGGACCCAGAGGAGGGAAGCCTCGGTCACTTCTCAGGAGAAGTTTCAGAGAACCTTGAAAAAGCTGTGCTTGGCTCTTCAGGCTGAACTGACTCTTCATCCTGGAGGTTGGGGTTCTTGGAGCAGCCTTGGTACCCAGTGTGTCCAGGTCTCGGGCTGTGGCCTCGGCAGTCAAGTGTGCACGCGAGGACGCCATGGGCACCTCCTGCGCCCCCACCCAGGGCTCCTCACAGCTACCGCACCCAGAGCTGCTTATTAGCTCTTTTTAAAGATAAGGAAGCCAGCCGGAGAGGGAGGAAGTGGCTCGTCCGAGGTCCCACGGCAGGGAAATAGCTTAAGCTAGCTTCTGGGGCCGCTCTTTCACGCAGGGGCAGGGGTCGGGGTGGCGAGTCCTCCGGAGCACGGAGGAAAGGGGTGGCGGGTGCGGGGAGGCAGGAAGCCACGCGAAAGGGGGGAGAGGATGGTGAGCGCGAACGGGGAGCGCGGAGTGAAGACTCAGCCCCTCCGAGAGAAAGAGGCGCACTCGGGGGAGCTGGGGAGACCGGAGCGCGGCCGAGGCGGGACGCAGAGGGACGGAGGGGGGCGGGCAGCGGCGGACCGAGAGCCCGGGCGCCCGAGCCCGTGACAGGCGGCAGCGCGGGCGGGGCGGCGGGGGGCGCGGAGCGGGCGCGGGACGGCGGCGGCGGCGGCGGGGCGGGGAGGCCGGGACGCAGCGACGCGGCCGCCGCCTCCTCCCCGCTCCCCGCTCCCCGGCGCCCCGCCCGGCCGCCGCCGCCCCCGCCCGGCCGCACGCGCCCGCAGCCCAATGACCGCTGCCGCCCGCGCCGCCGGCCCGCGCCCCCTCGAGGCGGCCGTCCGCGGGCAGCGCGGGGCGCGCGCGGACCCAGCGCGGTCGGCCCGGGGCGATTCGGCGGCCGAGGCGAGGGAGCGGCCCCGCTGATCGGCGCGCGGTCCCGGCCGCAGGCTGGAGCGCCCCGCCGGCCCCGGGAGGGAGCCCCGCGCACCCCGGCCCGGGCCCCGGCGCCCCTCCCCTACCCCGCACCTCCTGCGGCTCGGCCCGGCCGGCCCGCGGGCCCGAGGGCTGCCCGCGGCCCCGTCGCCCCCGCTGGGCACCGTGCCAGCGCCCCCCGCCCTCAGCCTGCAGCTCCCCCCCAGCCCGGCGCCCCCGCCCCCAGCCCCGCGGCCCCGGCCCGGGGCCGCCCGCAGAGCCGGCCACACCCGCTGCGGAGCGCGCGGAAAGGTAAGCGGCGCCGCGGCCGGAGGGCTGCGCGGGGGGCGGGGGCGCCACCAGGCCGGACCCGCGCGGGCGCCGCGGGCTGCAGGGCTGCGGGCGAGCTGGAAATGTGGAGTGGGGACGGGGTGGGAATGGGGTGCCAGTCACAGGTCTGCGGGTCCTGGGAGGGGGTGTCGCTTTGGGGCACAGCGCTCCTCTGTCCGCGGTTTATTTTTTATCTCGTAAAATCCTCTTGCCCTCTCCCTCGCCACCCTCTCCGAAGACAGCATTTTCCTGTGTCTTTTTGAGGGGTCACCTCTTTGCCTCTCTTTTGCCCAAGCAAGAAGGAGTCTCTTCGCGTTCCGGTCTCCGTTAGGCATCTATCTTCTCTCCTTCCTCCAAGGGAGGATTTTTCTCCCTTCCAGTGTGGAGAGACATTCTCTCCCCGCGATTCACAGGCACCTTCCTCTGACTCACTCTCCCACGCCGAAGCCTTAAACCCACTTCTCTGTTGCCCTTTTAGCCCGCTGGATCCTAGGTGTGCCGTTTCAACTTGAGTCTTCTTTTGAGAGGGGGTCGGGTGATGTTTGGGTGCAGGAGCCAGTGCGGGATGGGGATGGGGCACTCCTCACCCAAAGCAAGGTACCAGCAGTCCATCTCCATCTCCAGCAAGAGCGCAGCTGGCTAGCCTCAACCCAGGTGCGGGGGCATCTGTTTCTAAGGGCAAGGAGGAAAGACTTTACCCTGAAACAAAGAATTAAGGCCAGCCAAGACTGTCGCAGCCTGTTCCGAGGGAGAGGAATCCCGGGTTCTGGATCGAGGGGGCCACGTTCTAGCCCCTCCCCAACCCCTTTAACTTTAAAATAGTTTAATAATTTTTCCTCCTTCTTCGTGGTGAGCAGTCTACAAAGAGAAATGGGAACGGAGGGAGAGAGCTTTAACTCTGATCCCCGCAATTAGTTTCCTGGGATGGGGGGGTGGCAACCCAGGAGCCTGGTTCTTCAGATACAAAAGCATTTAGATCGCTTTAGACCGGTTAATCCCGAGTCTGGCTCGGGTCTCTTTTGTTTCCCAACTCCATTGTGGGTTTTGTGCAGTTTCTCTCTGTTCGCGTGATTGACTAGCCAATGGATGGTAATTATCCAAATGTCCCCTCTGTCCTTTGACTGACTTCTCCGTATTATGGGCAACTGTCATGCATTCTGTCATTCCATATCATATTACACGTATTATCATATGAAGTCCCCCCTTTAAAGGAGGGAGCCTCAGCCCAGATGCTGCTGCTTTTAGAAGGAAGAGCCCCGAATAATTTGTGCTGGGCACAGTTTGGAATACAGAGCAGGGGACACCCGAGATGGGCGGTTCTGCAGGTAATTTGTTTTGCCGGTTGAGGTGGGGGTGGTCTCTGGGGTTGGGGTTATAGGGGTTTAGGCTGGGAGCTTGGAGCGGTTTCCCAGTTGTATTCTTCTGCCCAGCCCCTTGGACTGGTTTGGACAGATCTGGGCTACCTTAAGAACAAACTTGGAATCAGCTTTTGGACCACAGAATATCAGAAAAATCTGTAAGACTGGTTCCTTTTTGGCGTATTAGATCTTACTGCCACATATTCAGGACACCAGTTCTTAGGATCCCAAAATACACCTCTACCTGTGGCCCCTCATAGGACATGTCCTTTGGATTCTTGCCCCCATTTGCTGGCAGGCAGACTAGGGACAGAGGAACCAGCTGTGTCTGTTCATCACCACTGTCCTCACAGGCTGATGCTAAGGCTCTGAGAAGGGACAAGCTTTTCCAGTGATTCTTTTGCACAGATAAACTTAGTGCCCCTTGGTGCAATTGTGCGTGCCACCACTTAAGAGGGAGGCAGGATTTATAACAAGGAGGCTTTGCAGACAGAGACTCTGGGGTCCTCTGAATCTGAGGGCAAGACTAGCCTTTCTTCTGCTAAAACGTGAAAAAAGTGTTTTATTATTGCAATGGATATGAAGTGCCGCCCAGATGTACAGCCTCCCAGTTAATTACCTTGTTCTTCATCAAATATATGAGCAATAAATTCTCCAGGAAGGGGAGTGTGGGGTGTGTGTGTGTGTGTGTGTGTGTGTGTAGATAAATGGATGGATAGATGAATGCAGCAGAGAGAAAAACTGAGTCCTTTTTTTTTTTAAATATATAAGACCACAGAAAGAGACAGAGTGTTTTATGGGAAGCTTGATGTATTGCTGCAAGATGCTTTGAATTTTTCAATGATCAAATATACATGATCAAGCTGTGCATGTTAGGGTGCGAGGCGCACCGACGGTCAATGGCTATTGATCAGGCTGTTAAGTATTTCTGCTCAGTTTTTAAAATATAGATAGATCCCAGATGATTTAAAGAATTTGATAGCTAAGAAGCCAATATTCTGTTTCTTTGGAGAAGGGGAAATGGCTGGTCAGTTAAAACACCCCAACCATTGTTTACCCCCCACGACCTCCCTACCCAACTCCCCTCAAAATACCTTGGGAAATGCGAACTTCATTAGGCAGGAGTGTTCAAAAACAGAGTAAAAATATTTTGAATGTTTTGTTTGGGGTCTGCCCAGAATAATCACTTCACCTGCACCTAGTCTTACTCCCCGGCTGAGAGTTTACTTCTGTCTGTCTGTCTGCCTTTCTCGCAGATACACACAAACACGCACATAATTTTGCATCCAGAATTTTGACCCAGACTGGTGCACTGCTGAAGGGATGCAAGGGAGGGGGATCTAAGGTCCTGACAACCCTTCCAGTTAGGAACTGGGTGAGCCAGCCACATGGCTTTCCCCAATTAACTAATTTCTCACTAATCTAAAGATCTATTTAGAAAGGTGTGGAGGGGGTGGAGGATGGCGATTTAAAGATAACCTCTAATTGGTCTGGAAATATTCAGTCGATGGCACCTAGAAAACCTCCTTTTCTCTTTCATTCTCTCTCCTCCCCTATCCCTTTCCTATCTCTTTCTCTCTTGTTGCCTCCTCCAAATTAAAAGTGGACTCAAAAGGAAAGGACCATGAGAAACACTTGGGAGGGAGAGGGAACAAAACCGAACTTTAAATTTTTATTGTGTTGCATAGCAATCTTATTTGTAACCACCCAATTAGCTATTTTGTAAAAGAATCATAGTCAAGATCAACCTTTACCCAGATTTGTAAAACTTAAGCACACAGACAATTGATAGTTATGATTTACTTTCACATCTTAAACAAGACAGAATGTAGGTTTTTGGATTTTTCTATCTAAAACACTCTTTTATAGCTAAGCACCCCTCACTGGAGGGGGAGTTTGGGCATCCCTATTGATAAATCCTCCTAGAAATGGAACCAAAATTGGCATCCCTCAAAAAAGTTGATCCACCTAGAAATGGATGAATCAGCCCTGATTGGGTGGATGCCCTTTCACCTTATTGTGTCTGACTTATCACTTAATTAATCTCTCCCAGATGCAGAGCTGTTGACAATGCCAAAGATAAGCAGTATTTTGAACAAAGCAGGAAGCTTTTTAAAAGAACCACAGTGAGGTTTGAGGCTCTTAAAAATGTGTAAATCATCAGCACTTGGGTGTAGAGTTTATTGTAATGTAGCTGAATCTCAGAGATGGTCCCCTCTTTGCCTGAAACTTTCTGTGCCTTTCTTTAACCCCTGCTGTCTATGTACATTCATTTTCTGCCTCTCCCATCCCTGTCTCTGCTTCTCTTCCTTTTGGTTCTCTCATTCCAAAAATGAACTCATGGTATCCGTGCTGGTTTCCTGAAAATTGTCCTCTGCTTTCTAGCCTCATCTTTAGCTTTTCAGATCCCTTTTTTTTGGGGGGGGTAGCATTAGGGCTGGTGAGGTGGTCAGGTTAGAAGGCTTTGTGTGACAAAATATTGACTTCATTTGCTAGTACCTATGAAGAAGGACATTTGTGTTAGAGGCACCTAGGTGACATACAGGGAATAGTTCATTAATTAAAAGACTTGCTAATTGCTGCTTAAATTACTGTACAGAGAGAATTAAACAGAGTTTATAATAGATGACAATTTAAGGAATAGAAAATTTTTTCTTGCTTAAAACATTTTTATAAACAGGTCCTGGAAGCTGTGTTGCTTTTGCTCATGCCTCTATCGTCCACTATTCAATTGAGCTTCAATTAATGATAATATATGGTCTGGGATCCTTAGCTGAGCCCAGCTGATGGAAGAGCTTTGTTGAATTTGGTGCAGGTGGCACTGTTTAATAAGCACAGGAAAGAGTGAATAATGTAGTCCTTGCAAAGAGAAGTAAATGCAAAATAGATCGCACTAATTATGGCAGCCCCCAGAAATGGAGACGCAAGCTGAAATGGCCAACTAGCTAGGAAATTCCAAATAGAGCTGATTTGTCCGCTGCCTTTTTTACTTTTGAGGACTGACACAGTAGCTTAAAAGTAAATTTGGATGAGCTGCTCTCACTCAACACAAGCCCGAATTCAAAATCTGTGTCTGATGATCTATCAATGTTTACCTTAATTGTCTAGCATCATTTACCAGATAGTCAAATTCAGCTCCAGCACAGGGCCACCTAAACATTTCCTTCTGTAAGAGGTCAGTTCAAGCTCATTACAACTAGTCCTCATGTTTTATTGCAAGGTGTCAGGAGATTTTGCTTTTGTTTTTGTTTGAATTTCTGTATGCTTGAGGAAATGAGTCTATAGGAGATCAGAGTGTGAATACTTAAGCAAACAATTTCCCATATACCTGCAAGGGCTCATAATGATTTTCATTCATGCAAAGGTAATCGATGGGACATTAGTTGTTTTAATTAATGCGAGAATAAAAATGTTGGGGGAAGAGGTGTCAAGGGGCTGAGCTTCAGCTAAAGCATATGTAGGAAGCCATTCGTTCCTCACCTAAACAGACAATGCCAACTTCCCAAACAGCAGTAGAGATTTGCCAATAGGACCAATGGAAAGTTGGGCTAGGATAGGGGAGGTCTGGGTGAAAGTACAGGGAGAAAGACCTGGGACATAAACCTTCTTACTTCCAAGGAGAAGGTGCAATTAGTTCTAGGAACCTACTATGCTTTGTGATAGTAAAATAGTGTCAATAGCTGGAAAGTTAAAACCTGCATCTTTTAGCTTGGATTAAGAGAAGGGAATAGATAAGCTAAATTTAGGGTGAACTGTATGTTCAATGACTCCAGCAAGTGGGTACAGACTCTTGTCCTTGGTTTGGAGACCCAGGGAGGAACCAAGGCCCGCATCTTTAGGCAAAAACCTCCCTTTTGTTCTGCGAAAATGCTTACCAGACCCTCTTGAGTGTGGTGAGCATCAGCCGCACACCAGAGTCCACTAGTGCTAGTGAATGTGACACGAATAAAAGGTCTATGAGGAAATTTGTGCTTCGTGATGGAGTTTAGGGGTGTTCTGTAGTCAAAGAGGGGTGGTAGAATGAATGAAGAAAGACTGTGGTAGCCAAAACTTCCAGTACCAAATGCATGGAGCTATAATAAAATTGTCAGCTACTCAGGGTTCATCTGCTTTCTCCTCATTCCCACTTTTTCCTACAACATCCTCTGATTCTCTTTTAAGCAAATGTGGTTGCCTGTTTGAGGAAATTTGGTGGGGGGACTTCAACCAGAAAGTCTTGCAGAGCAGGGGCTAACAAAATGGCTTTTCCGGGATTATAATTGTCTGCCAGAGTTTTAAAAATCTTCAAGGTAGAAAGTATAGCTATAGTTACATCAGTTGGGGGAAAAATGACCTCTTACAGTATTTATAGCATTTTGTTTTTCTTTCAGGGCAATGTATATCTTTTTGTGGAAGTTAAGTGGGGGGGTTGCTATTAGCTATTGCATATTTTGTTACAAGTGTTCTTTAAGAATAATCTATTCTGACAGATTTATATTGTTGACAATGTGATTTGAGTAGGGCCCAGATACAAACTTTCCACACTCTAATCAATAATGGTAAATCCTTTTGCTGAGATGAATAATCTCTGACCTAGTATTCACATTTCTTTTACCAATTCCCTGTAATAAAATTGAACATTTTGTCACCACTTTGAGAAACACTGCCAAACACCTTAAAACACATGTCACATGCCAGCAGCCCCTCATTTCCCTCCTCCGGGAGCTTCTACATCTGGAATCATAATCACAGATAAAAACCTTGACAAAATTGCATCTGAGCACATTCTCTCCACAGCCCTTACTGCCTCATAACATTTAATACAATATTAATACCTGCTACCGAAAGGCAGGAGGGAGGAAAAGGGCTGCCAACCTCTGCGTTTCCTGATGCATCATGTTCAAACCTGAAATTCACACTTCGTGTTTCATTTTAAGTTCAGTGCATTTAACAGGGCCCTGGAGAGAGAGCCCTGGTTAGTTCCCCAACCTGCTCAGCTGACGCCCAGGGAGGCGGTTTCAGAATTGTTCAGATCGCTGCAGGGAGAAGAGGAGGAGGAATCAGGCTCCTCTCTGCTTGCAATGGGCCAAGCCATGTCTCTATTCTAGGGTCATAGACCAGGGGCTCCTCTTGGAAATAACGAAGACTCCACTGGTTTTTATCGTCGATAGTGGTGATCAGCAGATTTTCTGTGTGATGCTACCAAGGCAATGAGCTGATTTCATAAAGAAAGATAGCCATGGCTAGGCAGATTTGCTGCTGACTGACTGTCTCCCGCATCAATATAAAACAATCCTCCTGCCTTTTGCTGAACAGGGCCCAGAAGCGTGGGAAAAGGGGGGGGGTTCCTTATTGAAGGGCTATTTTTGTGGTCCTTATGACTCCCTCTCACCCCTGCCTTTTCTTGGAGGTGGCCACAACCCCACATTCCTGTACAGGAACGAAGAATCACCATCCTCTGCTATATAAACTGGACACAGAGGTTAGAGACAAGGGGCAAGTGTGGGAAGCCCACTAGGGGCACCTGGGGGCACATGCTATAACCTGGAAATGGATTTTCAAATATTGGTGGCTTTGTTCAGTCACTGCTGTTCTCTAACCAGACTTAGGGCCAAAACAAACCAGGTGTGTCCCATCTCTTTTTCAAATGTAAGCCTGTAGGATTCTGGAATGAATAAACAGTACCCCTAACAGCGGTCTCAGTGTGGAGGGGGAAGCTGGTACACACACACACACACACACACACACACACACACACACACACAGTTTCCCTGAGCAAGACCCACTTTGGTAAGCAAGGAGTGTAATTTGCTGAATGATGCAAGCATGCTTCCAGCACAGGAGACGTTATATTCTACTCGGGGAATAGAGGCAGGCAACTGGCCTTGTGGCTGAAGCCAGAAGCTCTAGGAACTATCCTTTCCACTTCAAAGCAGGGGAGAAATGTTGGTTTTGCCTCTTTCTTCTTTATAGTTATTATTCAAGAGGTTTGTCCCACCCCAAATCCCAGCACCACCCTTAGAGTCTGTGGTCAGCCACTGGCAGTACCCAAATGGGGGCCCCAGGCAAAAGAGTGGGGCCAAGGAGGGCCGCTTCCCTGAGCAGAACCCTTCCCTGGTGGCTCCCAAATCTGGCGTTTTCTCTGCCCGCCTTTCCCTCGGGGGAGACTCGGGAAGGCTGCAGAAATCTGGGCGCCTGCTCGCTCGCTTGTCAAGAAGCAAACTGTCTTCACATTCTCCAAGAGCAACATCCCTGCCTAGGAAGAGGAAGGAAGAGGCAAAATAAATAAAACCAGTTAATGTTGTAGTTAACTTGCAAATCAAGTAAATCTGTTGGTGCCGTATTTGAGAAATAAACCATCAGAGCGTCACAGCAAACACACACTTCTGAACGTCTTCATTTTGATTTAATGGTATATCAGCGTCAACTATCGCTTCCTCTGCTGGTACACACGGCCTGATGCCGCGGGAGGAGGGTGCCCATGTTTATCACCGAGTGAGATGACTAATTACACCTTGTCAATCACCGGCTATGAAGACATAAAACCAGCGCGCACAATGAAGTAGTTGCCTGCAGCGTCAATTAGTTGGCGATTCCGAGGTTATTGCGTGGCCCTGCTTTGGCCGCCTCTAATAACGGGACGGAGCGCCGGAACGGCAGCACGCTGATCAATCACCCTCCTTCCGCGGCTCGCCTGCGCCCTCCCCCGCTCCCCCGCCCGGCCCGGCCTCACTTTCTCCGGGCGGGCGGCGCGGCTTCCTCCCTCCGCGGTCCCGGCTCGGTGGCGCCGGGAGCCCCGGGAAGTTCGCGCGCGGCAGCTCCGCAGCCGGCAGCCGGGAGCCCCGCAGCCTTCGGGGAGCGCTAGGGCTGGTGGCCCCTTTGTTGGAGGAGGTGTGGAGGGAGCGCTTTTGTTCTGAGTTAGTCACGGTGGCCGGCTGGAGGCTGCTGCCTCATTATGCGCCGGGTCTGCTCGTCTGCTGGGAAGCAGATGGTGGGGAGGTGGGAGCGGCTACAGTGGCCAGACCTGAATTCGGTTCACCTGTCACCTCCCACAAACGGCAGGTTCTGGGGACCTGGGAATTCTCTTCCCGATCGGGAGGAGGGGCGCCTACGAGGGATCCGTTTACCTGTCGGTGTCCGATCCCTCCCACCCCTGCCTTTCCCTCCGCTGCGGCTTCTCGCGCCGTGTAAATGTCACTCACGTGTCAGGAGATGTGTTTACAGCCTGTTCCTCTCCTTGTTTAGTCTCCCCGGACAGGGTTGCGCCACGTCCCCCGCCGCTGGGGGACATTAGCAGTTACTGGCCTCTCAACCCCAGGGCGGGGTGACCGGATGCGGCCCCGCGGAAGGAGATGCGCTCGAGCCCGGTCCAGACCCGAGCGCGCCCCAGCCTGGCTCTGTGGGGTAAAGAGAGGAGCGCACCCGGCGGGAATCCAGACTGCCTGGGAATCTGGGGTCAGTCCAGCGATGCAAGGGGGTGCTGGGGACAGAGGAAGCATGTGCGTATATACATAGGGGCGGCGAAGAGCCACAGGGTGTGTTTCCAGGGCTCTTGAGAAGCCCTCAGCAAGAGTTACGGAGTACCCCAGTTCAGCTCCCACCACAGCCCCGAGAGCTCTCGGAAACGCAGCCAGCACCAAGAACAAATACTCCAGCATTGTTGCAAAATTTGTCCTACCCCTTGGGCGACCTCCAGCTGAACCCTGGTGACTCCTAGTTTAGATTTTCATTCCCTATGCCTTTGAAAGAAAGTGCCCCAGATGCATCACTGAAACTTAACTGTGCGTCCGTCCGTGTGGGCGTCCCTGTGCCTGGGCGCTGGCCTTGTGCAGGCGCCGACGCACACGGCTGTGTGAACACACGCGCACGTGCGTCTTTGGATTCGTGGTCCTTCCGTCGAGTTGGGGCATCTGTGCACGTGCAGCGTGTACACACATGCTTGTAATTTTAACAGTTTTTGCAAATACGCACAAACATTGCTTCAGGAGAATGCACATAGAGATTTAAATAGGACTGCTTGAGCACCCACGTATGTGATTGGTGTGTAGCTTTCCAGATTCATCTGCCAGGTAATGGACACTTGTACTTGGTGTACATGTGTACACTCTAGCTCTTCATCTGTGCTGGCTGTAGTTGTGCTAACAAATATAAATTCATGTTGGCTCTATTTTTTGCCAAAAGCGATGAACATGTGCCCTTGCAGACATGAACACAAGTGCACATACTTGGACATGACAAGCCCATGTAGAGTACGTATGTGACAGTTACTCGGGTATGTGAAAAGTATGAGTTAATGCTGGCTCAACTTTGCACCCTGTCTGATAATCCCAGCGTTCCATCTCCCTTGTCCAGGCAAGCAGATCACTTCTCTCACCACTTCATGGAGCCTAAGAAACCCACTTCCAAAACATACCCAGGACACTAGACTGAGCAACTTGCTTGCTTATTTCATTTTTCTCCACAACTACTTTTGATTGGCTAAACCATCCTCCACCAGACACGTCGGCATTGCCTGTATTCCCCAAGAGACTCCAGGTTAAGCCTGACCTGGAGGCTGGGTTTGGCAGTTGGGATTTATCTAGTAGGCTAAAATGTTGTTTGTCCTTGGCCCAATGGTGCAGCCAGGTGGCTGACTGGACCCATCTACCACCTGTGACAGTGTGAGTGGCTTGGTGTGTCCAGTGAGCAGAGAATGTGCCTGTGACTTTAAGAGCATCTTTGATACCAAATGCATATGGGAGTGGGAAAGTTTTTAATAGGAAAGGGGAAGGGGGAAGTGATTAAAGAATTTGATGAGTACCTCCTGTATTTCAGACATTTTACCTGTATGATCTTCCTCCATCCCATGGATGTGGAGGAGACCTTCGTGCCTCCCACTGACAGAGTCAGAAACAAGCTAAGGGAGTTTAACTCACTTGCCTAAGATTACAGTGCATGTGAATAGCAGGGCTGAGATTCTACTCAGCTTTTGAGTTCCCAAAACCATGCCTGCCCCATTCTTCCAGGCCGGAGCATGATGGGGAAGAGAAAAGTGCTTTCTGCTTGGTGGTAGAGTGGGCCCTGTCACTTGGAGCGAGGCTATGCTGGCTGGCCTTTGCCCTGGGAGTCACAGCTCCCAGGCTCAGCTGGGTCCCCAGGAAGCTGGCCGTGCCGCCTCGTACCCCGCAGCAGGAAGCCCAGGACAGAGGCGGAGCTCGGCCGGCTAGGGCCCAGGTTCTAGCGACTCTGCTGGAGGCCTGGCTTCCCGGGCCTCCCCAGCCAGTTTCCCTAGGCCACAGAGAGACAGGAGTAAGACCTCCCCGAGCATCCTCGGACTGTGCCTTCCTAGGATGGCGACGGCGCGGGGAAAGACAGGGTTTAATTTTCCTTCCCGCAGAAATCGCAGGAAACTGTTCGTAGCTTAAAAACTCCAAACCCCGCGCTCGCCCGCCTCCCGCCCACCCGCCTCCTCCTCCAGCCTTGCCCACCAGCTCCCACCATCTCCTCTCTCTTCTCTTGCCTCTCCCCTCCCTCTTGGGTCTCCCGCCTTCCCGGAGCACGCGCTGCCAGGGCCTGGGGCGCTGGGCGGCCAATGGCACGGCGGCAGGACGTGATGTCAGGCGCGGCTGTAGAAAAGGCGCGGAGGCTTGCGCTGGCGCGGACTGCAGAGCCAGGGCTGGGCTCAGCGCGCTCTTGGAGAGCGTCGCGAGCTGCTGGGCCCACAGCCGCCGGCTCCTCCTCCTCCTCTGCTCCTCCTCCTTTTTCTCCTCCTCCACCTTCTCCCCCGCCTCCTCCTCCTCCTCTTCCTCCTCCTCCTCTTCAATTCTCCCGGTGGCTCGGCTCAGCTCGCTGGCTTCGGAGAAACCCCTACTCTAGTCGCCGACTCGGCGCCCAAAAGGATCGCCTAGGGCCGGGGGCGCACCCTAGGGAGAGCAAGGGTCCGGGCAGCGGGGTCGCCGCGGGCACCTAGCCGTTCTTGGGTGAACCCTGACCGCAGCCGTCGTCGCCTAGGGCAGAGTTTGCACCCCTGCTTTGCTCCCTGGGCGCCAAAGCCGGGAGGGCGATGCCCGCGGCGTGAAAGCGCCCGCGGCGGGCGCCGACCTCTGCCCCCATCTCCTGGCCACTCCGCCGCCCCGTGCCCTTGTGACCCTGGCTTTGGCGCCGCTGCCCAGGCGCCCCGCGATGTAGCTGCCCCCACGTCTCGGCGGGAGGCGTCCTGGCCCGCGGACGCCCGGGGCCCGGAGCCCGGCCTGGGGGCGCAGCCGAGCTCGGGCGGGGCCGGGGCGCGGTGGCGATGCACCGGGCCCGTTAGCGCCGGGAGCGCAGGGCAGCTGAGGCGGGGGGCGAGCCCTTCCTCTGAGGAGCCGCGCCCCCGGCCCCGCCGGTCCCGCCGCAATGCTGTTCCACAGTCTGTCGGGCCCCGAGGTGCACGGGGTCATCGACGAGATGGACCGCAGGGCCAAGAGCGAGGCTCCCGCCATCAGCTCCGCCATCGACCGCGGCGACACGGAGACGGTAGGCGCGCGGCGGAGGAGTCGGGGCTGAGACCTGGGACCTGGCCGGGCCGAGCCGGGCAGCGTCTCTGCGCCCCGAAGTTTGGGGAGCGTCCTTCGGGCAGCACGGGACTGAGCGCCGGGTACCCTCAGGCAGGAAGCAGGCCCGTCGCTCCAGGCTCGGGGAACCGGCTGCCGGGAGGAGGGAAACAAGGCTGAAACCAAAATCTCGGACCCGGAGGGTGGAGGGGCGCGTTCTCCGAGTGGAAGCGCAGTACCAGCCGCTTTCCGGGTGGCTCCCTTCTCACGTCGCCCGGGGCGCGGGTCCACAGTCCTGCGTCTCCTCTACGCTCGGCTCGGGCTCCCCTGCCGCCGCCCGCGCCTCCAGAGAAGGGCGAACCGACCGGAGTCCCGGGGCTCAGGCCGGCGTGAGTCGCCTCCAGTCTCCCGGCAGCCGTGGCTCCTTCCCCAGCGGAGTTGCTGGGGCCGAAGTCTTCTAGGTCACCACTTTTCGTTAGTCGCGTCCCCAGGCCTCTGGCCGCGGGACCTGGCCGGGCCAGGGCTCCAAGTTCAGGCTCTGGCCTGGCTGTATCGGAAGGAGACTCCTTTCAGATCTCTACACCTGGCTCTGCCTGCCCGGCCCCAAATAGCTAGCTCCTGGCCTCAGACCTCCCAGGGGCCCAGAAGTGACCTTTAGAAAAGGCCAAAGGAGGGGAGAGCACAGAGAAAGCTTCTCAAGAGCTGCAGCCTAGTGGCCTCCTGGACTTGGAGCCCTTCTTTCCCATTAAACCTTCTCAACTGCACGGTTTCATTAGGAAGGGATTTGGGTTGGGCCTAACCTGCACCCAGAGACTTTTCGGGAGATTCAAGAAGGCTCCAGTCAGTGTGGTAGAGAGGCCAGAAATTGCCGCCCCTGTCCTACCGTGGCCTAAGCCCTGGGTCCCAGGATCCAGAGGTCACCGGTGCCCGGGACCAGGAACTCTGCAGCCTCTTAGAAGAGGAGTCCGTGTGACTTTTAATGGTCACCCTACCCTTTTTCCGGGGCCGGGCTGGATGGCTTAAGAAACATGTTGAGAAATGCTCTTGAAGGTTTGACTGCAATAGCCACAGCCGCCCCAGACCCTAAAAACACAGGGAGCATTTCTAAGGAAGAGAGGGGACCCAGAAGCAGGGGGCAAGGCCGAAGAACCGCCTAGACTGGGACCCTGGGGCTTGGGCACACGGCTGCCGAGAGCTGGGCCATCTGGCCTGGGCCCTTAGCTGCCTGGATCTGGACCTTTTAGGGTGGAGGAAGCACTGCCACCCAGGAAGCTCCCTAGGCTCTCAGGGCTAACCGGAGGGAGATGTGGATGTCCCGATTCTTGGTGGCCGCCAGGCAGCAGGCTGACGCTGGCACGATGGTCTCCTGCCTTCCTCCCTTCGCAGACTATGCCGTCCATCAGCAGTGACCGTGCCGCGCTGTGCGCCGGCTGCGGAGGCAAAATCTCTGACCGCTACTACCTGCTGGCTGTGGACAAGCAGTGGCACATGCGCTGCCTGAAGTGCTGCGAGTGCAAGCTCAACCTGGAGTCGGAGCTCACCTGTTTCAGCAAGGACGGCAGCATCTACTGCAAGGAAGACTACTACAGGTAGCCCCCGCCCTGAGTCTGCCTCTCTGCATTTCCTCCAGTCCCTGTAGAGGCTGCCCTGTTCAGGACGCCCCTTCACCCTGCATGGCATGACAGCTTTTTAAAGCAGCACTTTGGTAAGGTTAAAGCAGTTCTTGGTAAGGTTCATGAAGTAGGGATCGAAGCAGTAGCTGCCCTCCCCTTTGAGTTTAGATCACAAATAAGATTGGGTGGGGGTTCTTGCATTCCCCTCTTGAAGTTTCTTACTTTAACCAGAGGGGATAGAGATAGAGACCCTCCCTCAATCAGAGCAGCTTAGGATGGTGTGGGCCAAAGTTGGGTGGGGAATTGGTTGGTGCATTTCTAGGTCGTTAGGAGCAAGGACAGTGAAAGTTGACCTGAATTAAAAGGCCAGGATAACTAAGTGACTCCAGGGTCCCTGTTTGTCCTCTCCAGGTTTAGGGTTAGGGTCTGTTTATATTCGTTCTCTCTGTCTAGCTTTTATTCTCTTTCCCAGTCTCTGTTTTTTTCCAAATCACAAAGGTCTATAGGATTTCCAGGTGCAGTTGGAGGGCAGGGGCAAAGGTTGAGGAAGGGGTAAGTGGAGGAGTTTCTTCCAAGTAGAGGTTTTTTCATGGGGTTTGCTTAGGTTCTGAGTTTGCTCTTGTGGGCATCAAAATGGTTAAAGGGAAACTATTTCAGGATAGGAACAGGCCAGAATCAGAACCTAGTTCTCTTGCCCCTCATCTTTCAAATGAAAGCCGAGTGGCCCATCTTGAGGAGGGGGGCTCTTCCCCAGCAGTAGCGGGCGCTTGAAGGAGGGATATGGGGGTACCCCGCCATTTGTCCCCACAGACCTTCCCTCTGTGGTCCCCACAGGCGGTTCTCTGTTCAGCGCTGTGCGCGCTGCCACCTGGGCATCTCGGCCTCAGAGATGGTGATGCGTGCTCGGGACTTGGTTTATCACCTCAACTGCTTCACGTGTACCACGTGTAACAAGATGCTGACCACGGGCGATCACTTCGGCATGAAGGACAGCCTGGTCTACTGCCGCTTGCACTTTGAGGCGCTGCTGCAGGGCGAGTACCCGGCGCACTTCAACCATGCCGACGTGGCGGCGGCGGCGGCTGCAGCTGCTGCAGCCAAGAGTGCGGGGCTGGGCGCAGCGGGGGCCAACCCGCTAGGGCTTCCCTACTACAATGGCGTGGGCACTGTACAGAAGGGGCGACCGAGGAAGCGCAAGAGCCCTGGGCCGGGGGCGGATCTGGCAGCCTACAATGCTGGTGAGTATGAGGCACAAGGAACATCGGGTTAGGGGAAAGTGCGCGGTGACTACAGCCCAGAGCTGGAGTGTTACGCTGGGCCTACCCAAAGGTGCTCAGGCCCCAAGCATCTCGTGGCCTAGCAGAAGGAAAATTAGCCCGGAGTGGGGTGGGGGCTTCAGCCCATATCCCCTTTGCCCAAGCTGCAGAAAAGGATGCATTAGTCTCCTGCTGCTCCACGTGCAAGACCTTGTCGCTGAGAAATTGTGCTTTGGAAGCGGCCTTCTGATTTAGACCTTTTCCATTTTTGCTGGTCAGAAAGCACAGTGATAGAACAAGGCAGCTCTGACACCAGACAGGCTTGGGTTGCCACTGCGAGAGGACTTCGAACCGGGGTAGTGCAGCCTGGTGAGGGTCCCAAGGGAAAGGGCTCAGCAGCAGTGGTGGGGGTTCAGAGCTGGGCTCTCGAGCCATGGTGGTGTGCAGTGTCCCAAGAGCAGCTGGCTTGGGGAACTGGGGCTCTGGAACCTTTACTAAACAAAGACTGGGTCCCTGTGCTGACTGAGCCTCCTGCATGGCCAGGTCTCAAAGGCTTTCTCGGGCTCCTTCCTCCAGTTCCCGGAGCCTGCTGGGGTGAGGGCGCCGACCTTCCGAAGCTGGCGCCAGGGAAAGAGTCCTGAGCAGGCCTGGCCTCGCATGGGGGTGGGGGGCTTCTTTCGCATTTCCGGCATCTTTGAACCCTGGACCTTTCGGGGAGAAGCTCTGCCCCCTTGGTGCCCTTCCCCACTCTGGACAGCTGCGGAGGTTCTGAGAATCGGCAGATTGAACGGTCAACATCTGCCCAAAGTCTGCAGGGCCAGGAAAGGTTTATGACTCTCTGGGCTTCTGAACTAGAGTTTATTTGCAACAATTTTCTTTCTTTCGTTTGTGATAGAATCAAACTCAGAGATTTGGAGGTTTTCTGTCCCTTTCCCTTTAGTGTAAAGCACAAGTAGGAAGCAAATCAAAACCAAAACAAACACAAGACTGGGGGGGGCAGTGGCGAGATCAAGGTTATTTTGAACTTTAAGGATCCGAGCTGGCTAGGGAGGGAGGCAGGGGGCAAGTGGAGTGGGGTCCTTTTTGTACCAACGAAATTGTTAGAGGATTTTTGGGGACCCACTGGGGAGGGATGTAGTCCCCGATCTGGTAAATGGTGAAGTGGCTGGCTCAGGTTGGCTCAGCAGATTTAAGATTTGTTGGAGATACTACTACAAGTGCCATTCTCTATAACTTCTGCTCCCCATCTCCCATTATCCCAAAATTAAAGACTAAATCCAGACCAGGCTGGGTCCCTCTAAATGAAACCATCACTATTTGTGAAGTGGGGTGAGCTTCCGTAGGAAGCAGTCTCCAAGGCTTGGCTCCAGGCACCTGGTGGGTGGGGAGTGGTTTAATGTTTTCCTGGTTTGGCACCTGGTTTGAAATTGTGCAGAAAGAGGGTAGAAGGTTTAGGTTTATTTTTGTTTCTTTGCCTCTCAGCCTTTGCTTTCCCCCAGAGGCAGTGTGGAGATGGCTAGGGCTGAGTTTCCCACTGGCTCGGCTCTCCGAGAGACCCCTGACTCAGCCACCTCACCCCCACCCCCCACTTCGTGTCTTTTTCCTTTTTGTTGTCTGCTCTCAGGGTCTTTCTCCCCGTTTCTCCTTCTCCTGCATGTCTCTGGCCTTGGCATGGGCTCAGTGCTGGGAGGAACAGCGTTTCAGGAGCCGGCGGTGGCGTTGTACGGGCTCCTGGGACAAGACTGGGAAAGAGAGGATGACTCCTTTTTCTTGAGGGGCCCAGCCAGTCCTCCCCAGGTCTGGCTTCTGCCCCTTCTCTGCCCTCCCGATACTGGCAGGAGAGAAATGGCTGCAGTGTGGGCCATGGGGCACTAGAATTGGAAAGTGGGGTGCATGGAGGGTGCGAGCTTGGGCAAGTGTGTGCGTGCGTGTGCGGGGGACGCGCGTCTGGCTGTGGGGACACCGCTTGTTTGTGTGTTACACATCCAGGGGCCTACCTACAGGACCCCTTGCAAAACGGCGGTTCTGAGGGACAGTCCCGCCAGGGACAGCCGTGAGCCTGGGGCCCAGTGGGGACCTCGGCTTAGGGAAGGGCAGTTCGGCCGGCCGGGACAGCCGGGTCAGCAGGGTCGGAAAGTCCTTCCGGGGCGGGAGCGTGGCATCCTTTCCCCAGCGGCCCGCTGATCTCAGCGTACTGGCCCAGCTCGAGAGGCCGACCTGATGGCTCCCCGAAAGCCCGCACGGGGTGCCCTCCGCCCGGCTTTGGGAGAGGCGGCGGCTGAGGGGCCGGCCGCGCACTTCGCGCCCAGCTTTGCGCGCCAGGGCCACAGGAGTCCTGCGCGGACCGGCTGGACGCTCCAGCCTCCCCTAGCCACAGCTTTTTGTGTGTGTGCCTGGCGGAGTAATTACTGATTTGATTCCAATCCATTATTTAGACAATTGAACCTACAATCTCGTCTTTAGTAAAATGAGGCGAAGTCAGATTTGATTACAGGTTCAGTCCCAGCGACAAGAGCTCGAAACCCGATGGGTTAATAACAGATCACGAGTAAATTATTCATGATTTTACGAGCTCTTTAGCTCCATTGAATCGGCCTAATTGAGAGGAAAAGAAAAAGAGAGAGAGAGAGAGAGGAGAGAGAAAGACAGCGCCCCGTCCTCCCCCTCCCCTCGGCCCCTCGCTCCTCCTCGGTGCCCAGTCTGGGGGAATCTCGACTTTGGGGGCATGTGTGAAAGGGTCTGGGCTCTGAGGCCGCCTTGCCAGCCGGCCTCTCTCCCAGGCGCAGCCCCCTGCCCGCGCAAGGGCCAGCTCGGCCTCTTCTTTTCCCTTTTTGCTGCAGAAAACTCCGCCGCAGGGACCTGGACTCCTACAGCCCCAGGGCTGAGCTCCGACCCCAGCCGCACCGCCACCCCCACCCCACCCACTTTTTCTTGGGCTCTCCGTTCGCTTCGGCTCTCACTGTACCTCTGCTTATTTCTTTCCGTTTTTATAGCGGTTTCTCTGGTTCTCCGTCTCCCTAGCTTTCCCCCTCTCTCTCCTCTGTTTCCCCAGCTCTGTCCATCTTCTCCCCCACCCGCTCTTCTTTTCTTGGTCTCCATTCTCTTTCTACCTCTCTTTCTCCGCTGTGTCCCTCCCCTGCACCACCTCCCCCCACTCAGGCCGCACTCAGGGCACATCCCTGGGGCCCACAGGGCGCCAGGGTCCCCACGGAGCTCATTAACAGTGGAGCGGCCCAGGTGGGGGCTGGGCGGAGGGGGAGGGAGAAGGGCCCAGGGAGTCCCCCTGGGGAGGCCTGCCCCACCCCCCAGGAGCTGGGGGCTGGGGCGGAAAGGAGAGTGAGTCCCTCAGCCGGTTCAGTTTGGCTCCCGAAATTCGGCTCCACATCATGTAATGAACCCCTGTAAGTTCACTCCGGGTGTGCCTGGTGGGAACACAGGCTGGCTGGGTGCACTGGAGGACTTGGGTGCCCGGCCCGTGTGCAAGGGACCCAGGGAAGATGTCGCCCCTAGCCAGTAGCTCCAAGGTTAGGGCAGGACCTGTATCTTGCAAATTCCATCTGCAAAGGGGAGGAGGTGGTGGCCGGGACAGCAGAAGTTCCCTGGTAGTGTTGTCACATACACTGCCGGCTGCCCACTGAATTTGAATTTTGTGTAAACAGTGAATAATTTTTTAATATGAGCATATTCTATACAATATTTGGATATTATATAACGAATACTTTTTAGTGTGTAAGTCTATCCCAGTTAATATTTGAATATTGGATAAATAAAGCTAAATTCTTAGGACAGATTTGTCCTGTGCAGTACTTGAACTTTAAATAAACAACCAATAAAATTTTAATATAGCTGTATCCTATGCAATACTGAGAACATATTTACCAGTAAAAACTTATCTGAAATGCAGGTTTAATTAGGTGACTTGTACTTTTATTTGCTAAACCTGGCACTTCTATTATAAGCACGTGATGGGGCACAAGTTATCTTCCCAGTTCACCACTTTTTTTCTGTGCCGGAACTGGAACTCAGGGCCTCATGCTTGCCAGGCGAGTGCTGTGCCACTGAGCTACATCCTCGGCTCGGTTCACTGCTTTAAGGCGTTGGAATTTGAACTTCCTATAAGGCTGTGTCCAGAGGAAGATGGAAAGAGTGGGATGGCTCTGGATAAGGGAGCCTTTCAAAGGACCCTGCATGTCCCTCTCATTAGCTGCCAGTTTACTGAGCATCTTTCTGAGGGCTCGGGGTTTTACCCAGACTCTCTGCCCCAGCCAGTGCCCCAGGAGGCCACTTCGGGACAGGGACAGGCTTCCTGCAGAGTCATACTTCATCATGCCTCCCTTTGCGGTCCGGTGGAAAGAAACAGGGAGTGTTCAAGTGTGGAACCTAGGCTCAGTCATTCCCAGTGGTGTGACCATGGCAAGTGGCTGTGTTTCCCTTAGCATTAGTCTCTTCCTGTCTAAAATGGGAACGCTAGTGATGGGACTGTGACATATGTGAAGCCAAGGCATAAGGTAGGTGTCTAATACGCCTTAATCTCCTCTTCCAACTTCTTTCCCTTTCCAACAAGAGCTCTACCACTCTCCCTGTGAGCCTGCCACGGATCGCTTCACTTCCCCGAGCCTCATTTGCTCCGTTTGTAAAACTAGGAAACAACCCCTTCATGGGACAGTGGTGAGGATTAAACTACAAAATGCATTTTGCAACCTGAGGCCCAGTGGCTGAGGCCCAGGGGGTCTCACAGTACTTCGGGATGTGGAAGTGGTAAAAGCAGAATGAAAATGAGTCTGTCAGTCAGCAGCCTCTGCCAGACTCTGAGGGGGTGGGGGGCAGGAGCAGCAGCCCGGTTTTCCTTGGAGAGTCCTGGGGAAGCCAGAAGAATGTGGCCCAGAGACTTTCAGTGCTGGGTGCACGGTCAAGTAACTTCCCTTCCTGAGCCTCAGTTTCAACATCTGTAAAAAGGGGAAACAACACCTGGCGCATAGGGTTGTTCAGGGATCCAGCAGAAATGTGCCTGCAAAGCCCTTGGCACATCATCTGTAGTTCAGGAAGCCATCGACAAGTTGTAGCTGTTACTGAGGCTGCCGCTGCTGCTGCTGCTGTTACTGTTGTAACGAGATGGCTCAGAATGGCTTTTGGATTCTTCCAGAGCTGGGATCAAATCCTGCACCTTCCAACTCAGTAATCTCAGGCAGGACACCGTCCACTCTTGGAGCTTCTTTTTCTGCTTCTATAAAAAGAGGATACTGTCCCTCTGTCAGCCTGATGGCATATAGCTGGGTTCCAGGGTAGAAGTGTTTGGTGGAGGTTGTGGACTTGGCTTTGGCTCGAGGGCAGGGTTCGGAAACTCACCTGCCTCCTGTGTGTTTCTTCCTCAGCGCTGAGCTGCAATGAGAACGACGCTGAGCACCTGGACCGAGACCAGCCCTACCCAAGCAGCCAGAAGACGAAGCGCATGCGCACCTCCTTCAAGCACCACCAGCTGCGGACCATGAAGTCTTACTTTGCCATTAACCACAACCCCGACGCCAAGGACTTGAAACAGCTCGCTCAAAAGACAGGCCTCACCAAGCGGGTCCTCCAGGTTAGCCGGGGCTGGGGTGAGGGTGTCTGCAGCCGACAGGGCCAGAGTGGAACCCCATAGCGGCTGGGGGGCTTTGAAGAACCCTCCACTTAGGTCTGCCTTCTCTCTCCCATTCCTCAATCTGTCTCTGAAATTCTCCTTTTTAATTTTTTTTCTAATATCTCTCACTTTTCCCTTTGTGTGTGGCCCTCTGTCCTCTCAGTCTCTGTCCTTGGTCTCTTTTCTTTCTTGGAAACAGTTCTTAATATTTACTATTCAAATGCCGCTCTGATAGGTTCACATTATAAAAAGTTTGAGCATTTATGGTAAATCCAGAGCTCTGCTCTCTCTGCGCCTCCCTCCACCCTAGTGACTGTTGCTAGTTTTTGCTCCTAGTACCCCCACTCCCATTCTCCCTAAATGCCTCTCCTGCCCTTACTTTCTGTCTCCCAGACTTTCCAGGAAGCAAGATTTGATGGTGATGTGCCAGAATGCAGATCTCCTGGGGGAAGGGGCTTGCCTGGTGGGTCTGACCTTAGGGGATTGTAGGAATTGGCTGAGTGCTGAAAGGCTGAGCAGAATTGCATTTTATGTGAGGGTCCAGAGCTTTCACCAGAACTGCGTGACCCCAAAGATGTTGAGAACTTTATTCTGGGAGTGGTCCTGGCTCGGGCTCCTGTGTGACCCAAACTTGTGACGCAGTCTTGGGCCAATAATTCTCAAATCTTCTGCTTTACTCTTATTCATTTCGTCATCTTGAGCAAGTCACTTGATTCTTCTGAGCCTGTTTGCCCATGTGTGAAATGGACAGAGAAAATCGCCCATGCCACAGGGTTCCAGGAGGAACTGTTCTGATGATGTAGGTGTCTGCCTCAGTGCCAGACACTGTTCCACTCAGGCAGGTGTATTAAATTGATTAATTGGCTGATATTAATTAATTTACGAACCATTCTGTGGTTGCTAGATCTCAGTTTCCCCATCATACAAGGCAGAATACTTTCCCCTCTGTAGCTAGTTAGTTTGTTCTTCAGTGCTGGGGTTACAGTGATAGCAATGCATGGTTTGAGGTGAGAAACTTGAGATAAAAAGGGACCTGATCACAATCTCACTATAGGAGGAGCCCAGCCAGTCTGACTCACCCTTTGGCCTAGGTGTCCGGGATTGAGAATTTGGGAAGTGACATTAAGGGGGCGATGGCATAGGTGACAAGTCAGGAGGGCTGTACAACTATCCTGATATTCCTGAGTCTGTTAGAAAAACAAACAAAGCAAAACAAAACAAAGTTTTGTGGAGTGACGGCTTTGCTGTTTGGGACTGTGACACCAGTGGACCACAGATGCCCTGCAAGCGGCAGCGGGCACCGCAGGGTACCTGGGGCTCGGCGGCGGGACACCGTGAAGCATCGAGGAGGCCAGGGCCAGCCAATGGGACGCGGGTGCGCCTCTCTGGGCCCGCCCCTCGCGGCGCCGGCCCGGCCCGGCCCCTGGTCCTGGTGGGGGTGGGGGGCACTGCCGTGCTGTTCTCCTCTTGGGCCTCCCTCGTGCATTTCTTTCGAACTTCACCTTCTCTGGGTTAGGTCAGGGACCCTTCTTGGCATCCCCACCCTTCAAACCTCGATGATTTTGGACTGAGGACTCAGGGTTGTCACGTTTTTCTCTGTTTAGGGTGCTTCGTCCCTTTCCCTGCCCGGACGCCCAGTGCTGTGCAGCAGCGGCAGGGGGCGTCGCTTCCGCTTCTGTGAGTCGTCACCAGAGGCTTGAGCAGGGACTTACTTGGAGGCAAGCAGGGCACTGGCTGTGTGTCTTGGACAATTAATTACCCTCTCTGAGCCAATGCATTCTCATCTGTTAAAAGGGCACCTTTAGGGCACCTGTCCAGATTAAACAAATAGTCCGTACTCACAGTTGAGGCTGAATATTGGGGATGGGGCCGGCACAGGAAGCTTGATTTCCTGGCTTAGGAGCAAATCAGGTTCCCAGCGTTGTTATCTCATTCTTTCATGTCACTAAATATTGGCACCAGGCTCAGGGACACAGAGATAAATGAACTAAAAAATCCACCTATTCGATACAGAATGACCCGCATACAATCAGGTTCCCCATGGTGTGATTTGCTGGGGGGCTTGTGCCAGAGGAGAGACCAACCATCCTGTTTGTCACACTGTAATTCCCTCCTCCCCCACTGTACAGGTGACATCGTTGAGGCCCAAGTGAGTTCTAAAGTCACACTCGGCTGGGACCAGGTGTCTCTGACTGAGGAACATTCTTTCTCCTCCAAGCCAGCCCAGGCCCCATGTGTCTGAGTGTGGGTACCCTTCGGGGCTGTATGTCCGTGGGAGGGGCGTACCTGTAACACTGCACTGGTCTCCCTCTTCCAGTCCTGCAGGAATTTTTCGTGCATCTGCTTGTAATTGTGCAGCAGTTTGCAGAGTTCCTTTTAGCCTCACCTTAACACATTGCTGCCTGTTTTATAGACGAGAACCCTAAGACCTAGTAAGATAAAGCAGTTCCTTGTAGATTACAGGTGCCAGGCTTCGGCAGGGTGAACTTGTTTCTGGTTGTCCTGCCTGCTGATCTGACATCTAGGGGACCTAGAATGGGAGCAGTATTGGGTGGCTAGTGGTGCGGCTTTGGAAAGTAGAGGTGAATCCTCCCTAAGTTACCTGCAGTGTGATTTGGGTGCTCAAATTCTTCCTCACTAACCAGATGCCTTATCTATGAAATGGGAATAATTATAGTCTCTACCTCAAGGCGTCTGACCCAATGGAAAGACTCCAGTGTGGTGCTTGCTGATACACATTAGATGTCCAGTCAACAGTTCCTTGTCACTGGTCCACACCAGCTGAATGGTACTGGGCCTCGAGTGCCCCCTGCAGGTTCTCCCCCAAACTCATGGCCTGTCTTAACGCTTCAGAGTGGGTTTGCAGGAGGGTGCAGATGGGTATGTGCACATGTGTGTGCATGCACACAGGTGCAGGGAGGCGCCCCTAGGCTATTACCAAGCGTGAGCACCACCAACATGCTAGGCCTGGGAATAGGGCATCACTGTTGGAATTTGGGTTGGGTGAAGTGAAGGCCAGCTCAGCTCCCCCGCTCACTGGATGATCCTAAGTGACTTACTCCCTCTGAGCCTTGGCAGCCTCAGCTATAAAATGGGGATGATGGTAATACTTACCTTACTGGGTAGTTGTAAGGAATACATGATATAATATCCTACTGTCTATAAAGTATGTGCTAGGCAGTCAGTGCATGCTAATGTCACACACATTTACATAGCAGCATCTAGCTACCAACATCTTTTGCACACCTCTAAAGTTTTCTCATTTTTATCGCCAGGCACGGTGGCTCATGCGTGTAATCCCAGCACTCAGGAGGCTGAGGAAGGAGGTTTGTTGTGAGTTTGAGACCAGCCTGGGCTACAAAATGAGCTCAAGGCCAGCCTGAACTACATAGTGAGACCCTGTCTCAAAAAAGACAAATAAATACATACATAAAGTTTTCTAAAATATATATATATTTAAAGTTTTCTAATTTAAAAAAATTATTTTTATTTTCTTATTTTTGTATGGTACTGGAGAGTAAACTCAGAGTCTCATGAATGCTAAACAAGTGCTTTACCACTGACATCCACCCCCAGCCCATTTTCTTTTATTTCTTTTTAGATATGGTCTTGCTGAGTTGCCCAGGATGGTCTCAATCTGGAGATTCTCCTGCCTCAGCCTCCTTCATGGCCAGGATTACATGGGCATGGCACCTATAAAAATGTTGATGAACATTTTGCAGATGAGAAAACTGAAATTCAGAGAAGCCCTGACCCTTGCCCTCAGTCTGTCAGTGACAAAACCAAGAATAGTCTGATGCCAGCACTCTTTCCAGGGTTGTGAAGTGTGGGGACTGATTTCCCCCTTGGATTTAGCTGCAGGATGTCCCGATGCAGGTGGGAGAGGTGGAAAGGAGCAGACATGGGTACTGTGCCTGGGCAGGAAAGCAGAAACAGGAAGTGAAACTCATCACATAAAAAGTGCTCAAGCTTGTCAGCAGCAGCGGCAGCATGGTAGGGACAACACCCACTTTCCGTCACTGAGTGAGGTGACTGGGGGACGCAGAGGCCCCAGGACGGAAGTCTGAGATGACCCTCAGCCTCACAAACGCGTGGAGGTGCTTTCCCAGCACGCTGCCTGCCTTCCTGGAAGGCGGAATACTGAGGGGTGGGGAGACAGTTGACTAAGATGGGTAAAGCTGGAGTGACTTTGAAAGCAAATATATTTTAGCTGAGCCTGGCAACATACACCTGTGATCTCAGCTATCTGGGAGGCTGAGGCAGGAGGATCACAAGCTCAAGCCCAGCCTGGGCAATTTAGTGACTTAGTAGAACTCCATCTCAAAAAAAAAAAAAAAGGTTGGAAATGTAGCTCATTGCAGAGGCCTTGAGTTCACTTCTCAGATACACACACCTCCCCCAAGAGTTTAAAAAACATTCTTCAGGAGCTAGGGATATACATTAGTGTTAGACTGCATAGTTAACACAAGAGAGGCCCTTGGTTGTATCCCCAGCACCAAAACATAAAAACCTTTCTTCAGATGACTGTTGATTGTCAGTAACCTATGAGTGAACTCAGGAGCTCAGAACACCAGCTTTCCTCTGTGTGCTTTTTTACTCAGCAAGTCTACGGACCTGCCACTGCCAACACCAAGAATTTGTTGGTGAACCAGGTGCCACTGGATGCACAGTCTAGAGGGGACATGTGGCAAGGTGTTTTGTGAGTAATTGAAATGGTGATCGGGTTTATTTCTTTGCTTTTCAGTGTTGGAAAAATCTCCTTTAATTTTAGGGTCAGCCAGGTGTGGTGGTGTGTGTCCCTCATCCCAGCACTTGGGAAGCTGAGGCAGGACGATTGCTACAAGTTCAAGGCCAACCAACATAGTAAGACCCTATCTCAAAAAACAAATGAAGAATAATGATAATAATACCTCCAGGTGAAATAAGTTTGAGAAATGCTAAAGATTGTGTCTTTCTCTTGGAGCATGTTAACATTAATACAGGGACTGAGACATCTTGAGGAACTCAAGTATGCTAACATTTAAAAAATTTTATTGGCCCCTCTGTAAAATTAAAAAAAAAATTTATTGGGAAGTCCCCCCTCTCCTCTCCCCTCCACTCCTCTCTCTACCTTCACTTCTGTCTCTTGGTAATACTGGACACTGAACCCAGAGCCTTGGCACTGAGCTCCATCTGCGATCCTTTTCTGTTTATTTTTATTTTTTATTTGGAGACAGAGTCTTGCTGAATTGCCCAGTTAGACTTCGAACTTTTCCTCCTGCCTCAGCCTCCCCAAGGGGGGACACCCAATGAGAACATGGGAGACAAGCACCTGAGATGGGGAAGGAGGCAGGAAGACCCTCCTGGGGAAGACGTGAAGTTCTGACCAGGGCCAGTGACTCCATCTCTGGGAGCCTCAGTTTCCCTTCTATAAAAGGGGCATGGTCTTGCGTGGTGTTCACATAGCACTGCGGTGAGGGCTGGTCTGGCGGTGGCGAGGAGTTCCACAGGTGCTTTCACTGAATCTCGTTTTAAGAGAGTAAGCTGAGGCCCAGAGGGGTGGAGTGCGTTCCCCACAGTGCCACAGCAAAGTCGTTCCAGTCCTGGGGCAGGAACTGAGGCGTCCTGCCTGGGGCAGGAACTTAGGCGTCCTGATTTCTAGGCCAGTGCTTGTTATTTCTGGTTCTTATACTGTTTTTCTTTCTTTTTTTTTAGATAGGGTTTCGCTGTGCAGTTCAGGCTGGCCTTGAACTCACTTTGTAGTCCAGGCTGGCCTCAAACACATGGCAAAGGCCAAGACCCAGGCCGCCAGGTCCCTGTCTCAGCTGCTCCCGTCCCCGGCTGAGCCTTGTGTCCACACCTGCACACCAGAGCCTCCCTCCGAGGACTGTTATCAGGCTCAGTGAGTTAACATGGGTGAAACGCTCAGAACTTTGTCTGCCAGTGATGGCGAACCTTTTGGAGTTTTCAGTGATAACAGCCAGCTGCGGCACACGTGCCATAGGGTCACCAGCACTGGCTAGACCAAGCCTGGCACACAGTGAGGGGAGAGTATTCACCATCATTGTTTTCTGTATGAATTGCAAGACCGCCTGTAATCCCAGCACTCTGGAGGCTGAGGCAGTAGGATTACTGTCTCACTGCTCACTCACTACTACTGAGTTGGAGGCCAGCCTGAACCATACAGTGAAACCCTGCCTCAAAAAAAAAAAAAAAAAAAAAAAAAAAAAAAAAAAAAAAAAAAAAAAAAAAAAAGACAAAACAGGGCTGAGGATTTAGCTCAGTGGCATAAGCACCTGCCTTGCAAGCACGTGGTCTTGAGTTTAATTCCTAGTACCAAAAAAGAAAAAAACAAAGAAACAGAAAACATAAATTAAAGTACTGGGGATATAATATTTTACCTTTTTCTCTCCTGTAACTGTCGTCATATATACTTATTTCCCCTATGGCTTTAGGAAGAGGCTGTGACTCAACCTCCCCTTACCCCATCTTGTTGGACACCTGGGCTGCAGCCTTTAGTTGGACTGATAAAGGGCCCCGTGGTAGACAGCTCTGGGCCTGAGCTTTTTGTCTTTCGGCTGCTTTCCTCAGCGTCCCACCAGGGGGCTTGCAGGCATTTGGGTCGCCCTGCCTTCCTGATCTTGGAGAGACTCTGGGGAAGGAAGTTCCAGAGTGGAACACAGCTTGCAGGCTAGTGCTGCCTGAAGAGGGGGTGAGGCACAGTGGCACCCGCTCGGGACTCACTGGGGAACGTGCTCTGCGCTGGCCGAGGTGGCAGCTGTGTCTCATGATTCTGTGCCTGAACTGCCCAACTTGTTCAAGAGGGGTGGATACAGCTGGTCAGCTCAGTGTTGCCCACAGCTGCTCTGGGATCCCCTCCTAACCCTCAAGGCCGATAGATCATGTGGCATTGGTGGTCCAGCCCTCTTGCTGTATAAATAGGGAAACTGAGGCAGATTCAGAGGGAAGCCACTAGCCCAAGGTAACTTGGCTAGTGAGTGGGAAAACCAGGACTCCCCAATACATCTAATATTCTTTTTAAAATTTATTCATTTTGTTTCGTTTCATTTTTTGAGACCAAATCTCACTATATAGTTCAGGCTGGTGTTGAACTCACCATATAGCCCAGGCTGGCCATGGATTCATGGTGATTCTCCTGCCTCAGCCGTGGGTGCCAGAATTATACTTCCACTGTTCTTTCCTCTGCCCCATAGTTCCTTTTCTGTGTATTCCTTCAGCTGTTCACTCATTGATTCACTTACTTGCTGACTTACTCAGGATCATGTGGTAGGGAGGGGGTGGACTTTGTATGGTTAACAGCCCGTATTCTACTCACAGCTAGACCTCTGTGTGATTTTGGGCAAGTAACTTTACCTCTCTTAGCCTCTCTGGATTTTATTTTATTTCATTCTATTTTATTTATTTGGTATTGGGAATCGAACCCAGGACCTTGTGCTTGTCAGGCAGGCACTATGCTGCTGAACTGTCTCCCCAGCCCTGGATTTTAAATCTGTAAGATGGCACCAGTGATAGAGCCCATCCGCTCAGCTTAGCACAGGGCTGACAGAGATGGTGCGTGTCACTGGGTGGCCTGGTGCAGGGCACACGCACATTGGCATTGCCATGAACTCACCTCGTATTACTGGTTCTTCATCGGTGTGCCTCTCTGCCGGGTCCCTGGGGTCATGAAGATGACTTGGACAGCGTCTTTGCCCCAACAACAGCTTGGAATGGGACTCTTTCAAACTCCTAGGAGAGACTTGTGAAGCTCTGCTTCCGGGGAAAAGGGAGCCCCACTGAAGCCCCCAGCGGCCTCGATTTAGTTGACTTGTTGCATTTTCATCCACCAGCTTCCCAGCCCCTCAGAGCCCATAGAGCCGGAAAGCAGTTGTAGAAGGTGGTGGTGTTGTTTGCAGAGGCACCGCTAGGGGCGATGTCTGAGAAACAGCCAATAGCCAACAGCTAAGTGGTCCAGCCTTCCCAAGGCCTCGGTCCTCCAAAGGATGGGCAGCACAGCACCCACAGGGCTTCCTGCTCCAGCTGCCCCTCCTAAGTCGCATGCACACAGGTCAGGACAATGGCCGGGGTGGGTACCAGGGCTCTGGCTTTTCTCATGGGCTCCCTGCCTGTGACGGAGGCAGTGACAGCCTCTGGGGGCTTTCGCCATCCTGTTCTCCATCCGCACATCCCTGCCCACCCTGAGAAAAGCACATTGAGGGGTCTTGGAAGCGCTGCTCATCCGTGGAGAGCGGGGGGAGGTGCCTTCCGCTTGGGAAGACCCAGAATGTTGGAGCGAGAGCTTGATTTCCCGTTTTGCAGCATCTGCACTTCCTTCCTCTCACTTAGGACTCACACCCCTGCTTCCGATGGAGCCCAGATTGTGGCAGGTTACAAGACAGGGGCACTTGAGACACAGGCTCCTGCAGTCGGGTGGTCCCAAGGGCAGGGTGGAGCCTGGAGTTGGCTCATCCCATCCTTGCCTGGGACACGGAGAAGACAGGCAGATGCAGACACATCTGGAGATCCGAAACTGGGCACTGTACAGTCTATAAATCCCCAAGGCCCTTTCTCATGGGGAGGCTTCAGCGGGTGTTTCCTTCATGCCAAAGGAAGTGAAAGGGCCCTGTATTTCAGGCTTTTGGGGGTACAGCCCCCTGTGTTCCCAGTGCCTGGGTCTCCTGGGTGGCCTCTTCCCAAGCACTGTGTGGCCCTCTGGGTACAGCGCAGTCTCTGTGTTTGTGCTGTCAGGTGCCTGGGGGGACCGCGGAGGTGAGTGTGCGCTCTTCTTCATGAAGGTGCAGAGGCGCATGTGCAAAGGTGTGGGTGTGGACGGAGCCAAGGGAGTACGACAGAAAACCATGTCCTGGCTCTTTGGTGTTCAGGTGCAGTGCTAGCGCCGTGTCCTCCCCAGCCTCCCTCACAAGCAGATCTGGGGTGTGTGTGTTACAGCCTCCTGGGCCTTGTTTTACCCCAGCAGCGGTCCTGGTCTGCCCGCCTCCCCCAGAGATGTGAGCCCCCCACCCCCATAGTCCAGCACCCTTGGTGGCTTCCCCAACTGAGGGTGGGGAGTAAGGGTCATAGCTTTTGGGTTTTTCTTTTTGCGGTGCTGGGCATCAAACCCAGGGTCTTGCATAAGCCGGGCAAACTCTTTTCCACCCAGCTGCACCCTCATAGGCTGCATGTTTTTTTATATCATCTTTGTATTTCCCAGATTGACTGACATATATAAAAAATCGTACCCCACAAAGAACTTGTAGGATCTGTTGTCTGTTCAAAGGAGGCTGCCAAAAAACCAAAAACAAAGTCTCCCAACCAACCATTATAGAAAATGACTGAGACTTGGTGCGTGCGTGCGCACGTGTTTTGTGTGTCCAATAGAAATAGCATGTTTACAGTTTCTAGCAGTCACATTGAAGAAGTAAAAACCCAGTAAAATTAGTTTTAATATTTTTATTAACCCAGTATGTCCCAAATAGTATAACTTGGTTAGGAAATCAATAAACACGTATTACTAGGATAGCTTACCTGCTTTTTCCCCCTGCTCAGTGTGTGAGCTCTCAGCTAGCTTGGCCACATTTAGCTAGTGACATTTCAAGGTCTCCGTGTCAGTGCCCCAGCCAGTGACTCAGTTTTGAGCCTGCTAACAGAGAATGTATTAGGGTTTTTTTTTTTTTTTTTTGGTTTCGTTTTGTATTTTAAGATGCTGGGCATTGAACCCAGTGCCTTGCACCATTTTATTTTAAAATGAAAACAAGATTTCTTATTTGCAAGGACAAAATAGTGCCCCACCTCCCTTCCTGGAGCCCCCCTCAGCAAAAAGAGGATTAGCATCTCCCAGAAACCGGAGATCCCAGAGAAGCAGCCGGGGACTGGACGCCTCCTGCCTGCCCTCCCCTAACCAGCCCTACCCCTGTCATCCCACACAGGTCTGGTTTCAGAACGCCCGGGCCAAGTTCAGGCGCAACCTCTTACGGCAGGAAA
>PVJX010006337.1:0-78524 GCA_004027295.1 Dolichotis patagonum
CTGCTGACCTTGTCGTGAGGCGTCTGGACTGGAACAGCATCTGCCGCCTCTCCTGTGCCGGTCATTTGTTTACATCCTTTCGTTTTATTCAAGATAAACTCCTGCTCGGGTTTCCTGCTGTGCAGGGCCCTCTCTGCGCAGGGCTCTGCTGTTGGAAACTTGTTCTTTATAGCAAAGAAATCCTGGTTGTAAGAACCAGTGCAGGGTGGGCGAGAGCAGCGAGACTACGGCAGGGCGAGAACCGACAAGTTAGGCCAAGTTCGGAGCAAGCGTTTTCCTCGAGCCTCCCTGGTGACTGAACAAGAGGACTGGGAATGGCCGAGTCTGGGAAAATGCAGACAATCTCTAGAATGTTTGCCGTAGTCTGCCTTCCACAGCTCCTCGCTGAGCTCTGCTGCGATGTCCAGCCACACCTCTGGGAGTGGGGAGGTTTCATACTTGGGCTGCAAGGCTGGACAGAGCCACGGTGCGGTCAGGTCCGACTTTGGTCATCTTCATGCTCTGGTCTTATGTGGGCTAAGTCCTGTGCCCTGGGTGCAACGGGACAAGCAGGTGTGCCTCCGTGGGGCTGACCTCAAGTGTAAGAGACAAACAGTGAATTGGGGAAGATGCACCCACTAAGGAGAGGTAGGAAGAAAACAGAGAAGGCCGGGACTAGACTTGGGGCTGGAGGGGAGGTAGGGAGGCTCACCCGTGACCTCCAGCTTCCACCTGGGCTCCCAGTCCTGGACAGGGACTGGCAGGTGGCGTCCCGAGGCTCTAGTGAGCCCCCGGGGTGTGGCCGAAGGATGCAGAGGAAGTCCTGCAGGTGTGGGCAGGGCCTGGAGCATGCGTGTTAACGGCTGACTGCAGGCAGAGACAGAGGGGGAGGATTGGGGGCCCGGGCCACCCCCTCAGGAGGGATGGAGGCCTGGACCCAGCTGGGGTGGTCAGGAGTGGGAGGCAGTGGCCAGAATGGCAGCTGGGGCTCCCCGTCCAAAGCCAGAATTACAGCTGGTAGATTTAAAGGTTTTAATTGGCTTTATTTGCAGTTCTACAGCCAGGCAGTGTCCCATTCCCTGAAATCCAGAGCCTGTTCCAGTGGGCTGATGGAGGAGGCTGGTTTCAAGACCAGGGAGGGCTGAGGATCAGAACTAGAACAAAATGCGACTGTGGTTTCAAAGTTACTTCCTGAAAGGCGGTCAGGGAGGTGGAGCAGAGGAAAATAGCTGATGAGTTAACTCCGGGTCACTTCAGGCTCCTTCCCTCCAGGGACAAGAACAGCAGGAACCTCACTTCTGCACCTGCTGGGGAAGTGTTGCTCTTTCCCCTCCCTGGTTCCCCTGAAGGTCAGCTAACAGTATAGTTTTGGGGACCACTGGCCCAGGCTGCTCCATTTTGAGTTGTCTGGTCTCTTGGGGCCCAGTGCAGGAACCCAGTCCCAAGGGAGGGTGTGTGTGATGCGCAGTCAGCACCCTGTGCTCAGGGCTGGGTTTCAGTGAGAAGGAGGCATCTGTGTAGGGAGGGGCGGGGCGGGTGAGTGGGAAGAACCCAGCATGCATCTGGATGAAAGACACTCCATCCAAAGCTCGTGTCCCTCAGTGCTGAGATTGGCATTGTGTGGCGGGCGTGCAGGGATGTCTGCAGGTGCACTGGGATCTCAGTGATTGACAGTTATTTCCCTGCTAACGCAGCTTTATCTGCTTTCAAGTCAGCTTGTGTCCGATCCTCCAGTCTTTAAACTGCACCTGAGAGATAGAGATTCGGGGCAGTGTTGGGCTGGAATCCGAAGGTCTCCTCATCGGTAGGGCTGGTTCTGTTTCGGATTGTGGAAGGAGGTCCTGGGAGAAGTTCTGTAAGGCCACCATGGACAGTCCAAGCTGAGTCGTAGCGGCTGGGTCTGGGAGACTTGAATGGATGTTGGGCGAGGGAGACAGTCCTGTGCGGTCCCTTCCTGTGTCAGACAGCGTCTGGCTGAGCCGATGGCTGGGTGCGGGTGCTGGGTGCTGTGCACAGCAGAGGGCAGGTGGACGCCGGACCCGGGAGGGGTCAGTCCTTTCTCCTGGGCTCAGCTTGCTCACCTGCGCCGTCTGGTTTCCCAGGATGAGCTGGATGAACTCCGTGCTGAGATGGAGGAGATGAGAGACAGCTACTTGGAAGAGGACGTGTACCAGCTGCAAGAACTTCGGCGAGAGCTGGACCGCGCTAACAAGAACTGCCGCATCCTGCAGTACCGACTCCGGAAGGCCGAGCAGAAGAGCCTGAAAGTAGCAGAGACCGGGCAGGTGGACGGCGAGCTCATCAGGAGCCTGGAGCAGGACTTGAAGGTGCGAAGGAGGGCGGGCGTGTGCGTGTTGGTGGGAGGACGGGGCGCCCACCAGAAAGCTGACCTCAGGCCTCCTGTGCATGCCGTGTCTTCTTTTCCCTCTTACAAGATCTTTCCTTTTGCTTTTGGAAAGTCAACGTGTTTAACTGCTTTGAACATGCGGCCCTCTGGCACCCTGGAGCGACGGTCGCCCCAGCACCCCCTCACCTGGGTTCGAGCTTCCCTTCCTTCTTGCATCCATCCCTACGGGTTTCAGCATGAACACCCTTGGTGACTTGGGCAGCCCAAGGTTTACATCTGTCCTAAAACAGACCAAACTGCAGCTTAAAGTAACAAAAATATAGAAGTTGGAGAATGGATCCACAATAAAAAAGAAAGGGTGCCTGCCAGCTACTCCAGCAGCTGTGAGGAGATGGTGCAGAGACTCTTGAAGACCTGAGATGCACTTAAAAAAGAATCTATTGAATTTCAGTTTAGTGGAGGGCCACTGTAAAAAGCAGGCCATCTCTCTTAACACCTGACAGTTGTTTAGGTTTCTAGGATGCAGGAAAGCTGAGAATCCCAGCTGCACACTGGTGAGTTTGCTGATGGAGGAGCAAGGTTGGCGTTAACCGCCCAGGGGTCTTGGAGGACTGCGGCAGGAAAGGGACAAGGCGAAGGCATCTGGGCTTCCCGTCTTTCTCACTGTAGAGGCGGCAGAGCTTTATCATGACCTGATTGTCACACCCGTATCTCGTGGTGAATTATGCATAATGTTGTTATCCCGAGAGCCCTTGTAGCATCCCAGCTAGCTCTCATCATAGCAGATCTTTGTAATTCCCTCAGTTATATGCCCCGGGAAAGCCTTATTCAGTGTGAGAGGGAGATTTCTATTTCTCTTACAAAGTTTCTTTTCTAAAGGTTAAGTGCCTTTAGAAAGTGCAAGGGTTTAACATGGCCACATGCTAACCGCACTAAACCCTGGGCAGACAGCTTAGAACTTGGTGACTTGGACATCTGCATGTGGAAGTATTTCATTTGGTGTTTTAGCAGGCGGGTTTGCTGCTGCCTTGGGGAACAGAGATGTTGATCTGTCTGCTACTTTTCTAATGTAAAGCCTGGGTAGAGTTGTCATTCTTGATGATTTGGAGACAGCCTCAAGCTCCACGTCAGCTGTGTGGAGACAGGGCTGTCCAAAATGGGCTTTTACTGTGCAGTGGAACGAACTCTCTCTCTCTCTTTCTTTCAAAAAAAGAAGCCAGGTGTGGTATCACAGGCCTGTAGTTTCAGAACTCGGGAGGCTGAGGCACGAGAATCGCCATGAGTTTGAGGCCAGTCTGGGCTGCATAGCTAGTTGAAGGTACCCTGTCTTGAGAGACCCAAAGTGGCCCTTTAATTTAGGTTTAGCTGCTGTTCTCTCTCCCTCCTGAGATTCCTTTTGTGTTTTAAATCGCAGGCACAGTAACCCCTGTGGGAATGCTTGGCACCAGACAGTTCAGGTTTCAGGTGTGTAAGGTGTTGCGTTTGCAGGTCAGAGGCCCGCGGCCTGTGACACCTGCGTCTGTCACAGCAGGTCTGCCAGCTGCAGCCAGGGCTGTGCTGTGCAGTGTGCCGTGGCGTGGCGGCCGGCCTCCCCCTGGGCCTGCCTCCTCAGTGTCCCACACTCCGCACCCTCCTGATTAACTCCTGTGGCCCATGTAGGTAGCCAAAGACGTGTCTGTCCGCCTGCACCATGAGCTTGAGACCGTGGAGGGAAAGCGGGCCAGAGCCGAAGACGAGAATGAGACGCTGCGGCAGCAGGTGATCGAGGTGGAGATTTCCAGGCAGGCCCTGCAGAACGAGCTGGAGAGGCTGAAGGAGGTAAGGGGCTGCGCAGACCTCGCCTGCGTCTCGCCGTCGGGGCTTGGGCACCTGCATCCCATACCTGTGCTGGAGGAAGGCAGAGCTGAGACCTGACCAAAGGTTTGTGTGCCTGCCGGGTAGGCACTTAGGCCACTGAGCTAAATCCCCTTAAATTCTTTTTTCTAGAGCTGGGTGTGGTAGCACAGGCCTGCAATCTCAGCACTGGGGAGGTTGAGGCAGGAGGATCGTTGTGAGTTTGAGACCAGCCTGGGCTACAAAGTGAGCTCAAGGCCAGCCTGAACTGCATAGTGAGACCCTGTCTCAAAAAGACAAAAATAAATAACTAAATTTTTTTTTTTCTAGTATTGTACACAAGCAAATCCACATAAACCTCCCCTCTCCCCCAAGCCTGTGGATCAAAGACACTGTTCCAAACCACTTCCTGTCCGTATTTACAGGAAAGGGTGCTAAGCCCTGCCCTGAATCTGGTTTTCAGAATTTCTATTCAGGTGAGCTGGCCGCTGATTCCTTCAGCAGATCCAGGTGGGCCTGTTATTACTGGAGTGCAGAGTTAAGCAGTGGTTTTTTTTTTTGTTTTGTTTTGTTTTGTTTTGTTTTTCCTGAATCTTCTCTTGCAGTGAGCTGGAAAGTGTATTTTCATTGTCCCTAAAACCCTGATGTGCGCTGCCTGAGTCTGTTACTCAGCCAACCCGATTTCAATGTGGATAACTTTTTAACTTTATGGAGTAATCTACCAAAATCATTAAGAAAATGATTATATAGTTTCCATTTGCATACAGCAATGTAAAGCCTGGTTTATTGCTGACTTCCATTATTGGAATAAAGCAGAGTATTTGCTTGGAAACCATCTTGCACATTGATGACCCTGAGTTGACAGCGAGGGCCTCGAGGTGCAGGTTCCAGCCGCTGTGTTACGTGCTGAGGGCCTCGAGTGGCAGCCCATCTGGGGAATTCCTGCCCTGGTGTACCTGGTCTATCTCACCCAGGTGACACCAGCACCTCAGGCACAGGCCCAGCCCCAGCCGTCTGTTCTGGACCCAGGTCACAGGTGCAGAGTCCCGGGCCAGGGCCGCCTGCCTCCCGTCCTCACTTCCTTCTGTCCCTTGCATCGCTGATACCCCTGGAATGCATGCTCCCGGGACAGGATGGGTTTGGGTTTGGAGCCAATGAGAACACGAAGCTGTGGTGACCACAGTCTGCTGGGGGCGCCTGGGGCTTCCCCTGAGGAACCTTGGTCCCTTCTTTTGTGTGTGGTTTGCCCTCAAAGTTGTCAGTCTTTCACCTTGCACTCAAGAGTTCTCAGTGCCCTTATTTTCGCCTTTTCTTTGGATCTAACTTTGGTTCACAAGTTCGAAACTGTTTCCCTTCTCAAGATTTCCAGTTTGAGCCTGACTTTGTTGGGTATAGAAAACAGTTTCAAAGTATATTTTCTAAATTTGATATATGTGTATGCTTCTATACTAATATGTAAATACACACACACACACACACACACACACACAGAGTCATCCCTCAGTATCCTTGGAAGACTGGTTCCGGGACCTTCGGAGACACCTAACCCTTACATCAAGTTGCCTAATGCTGGCAGGTGGCTACGCACATCCACCTGGAGACCTGCAGTCACCTGCAGATGGCTTATCATGCCTGGCCCTGTGCGAATGCCACATACACAGGTGTTTACACTGCCTTGCTTAGGGATCAAGACAAGGAAAGAGGGCTGTACGTGTTCTGAACAGACAAAAGATTTTGGATCCTCGGGTGGTTGAATCCTCGAGTGGGAAATGCGCGGGTACTGAGGCCGAGCGTGTATGTTCTGTAAGAAGCCAGGATTCTCCTGCTTACCCTGCAGTGCATTAGTGTGGGGCCGGACGTGGCCTTGTGGAGGAAGAAACGGTCATGGCTGCTCTTGACGCGGAAAGCAAGGCCGGGGCAGGGGAGGCTCCTCGGCGGATGGAGCAGGAGCACCTTCCCTGTGGGCCAGAGCTGCCAGCAACAGCTCCTGGGGTGGACCTGGCGTGGGACCGCCAGAGCTGCAGTCTGGGGCCGCATGGAGTTCTGCTTACTGAGGTTAATTTGCAGAGTGGCGAGTTTGATTTTCATAGCCCTGAACAGCTATGGCTCACTAAGTGGTGAGGTCTGGAAATGCTTTTATTTTGTGCTCAGCCTTGGAAGGTCCTAGTCTGACACTGAAGATAATATTGCATAATGTTTGGGATTGTTTTGCTCTAGAGCAGTCTGCTGTCAGCCTAGACTGTGTCCTCCTGTTTGTTTGTACTCCGTGTGTGCGCTGCGCTGCGGTGGCGGCTCAGGATATTTAGATTTACTGTCTGTGCACAGCGCCCAATCGCACCGCACCTCTGAGAATCTGACCTTTGGGGCGCTCTGAGCGGTGTCGCTGCCCTTGGGCCCACCAGCCTGTGCTCCACTCCACGGATCTATAAGGCTCCCGTGGCTCTTTGGGGCCTCCTGTGCCCACAGTCCCACCCCGTCCTCTGTGCCATTTACTGTCTTCCTTTATGCTTTTCAAAAAGGGCTTTTTATCTCTCAGTGCTCCATCCTTAGCCCAGCTAATTCTCTTTTATAAAGAAGTCAGAGTTACTGCTCTGTGCATCTATGAAGTGTACATTTCGTTTCTACAATTGGGGGTCTGCCGTACCCTGCCCCTCATTGCTGTCTCATACGTCTTGGGCAGTGGAGGGCCACTGACTCTTCAGGCTGTCCCTGCTCTGGGTGTGGCAGATCCCGCCTCTTGGGTCTGCTGCTGGCACTCACCTGGAGCGGTTTTGTGGGACGCATCTTTGTGGTCGTCCCAGGGATCTGCTCACAGGTCCTCCCGTGTGTTGGTTTCCCAGCAGCCTCAGTTTGGGCTTCCCTGGCTCCAGGCACTGTGTGTCAGGTGGGCAGGGTCACTGTGGCCACCTGACTGTGGGTGGATAGAAGTGATTGTTTCTGGCCTCCAGCTGTGGGGTGGGGCTTGCTGCTCTTCTCCAACAAATCCTCTTCCCTCCTCTAGGGCCGGGTGCATTCGCTCGGCCCCTCTCCTGTCCACTGTGTCAGTCCGGTAGCTGGCCACTCCTGCCTGACCCAAACACACGCCCTGTGCTAACTGCCGGGTCTTTAGGCCCTGACTCGTCTCTGACACTGAGGAATCCCTTGTTTCTTTTTTCCCTGTTTGCACATTCAGCTGAATACAGATCTCCTTACGTCAGCTGGCTTCTCTGGCTGTGTGGGGAAGGGAGCCGTGCTGCCCACACGGGGCATGGCCTCTGGTCCAGCTGAGGCTCTCAGGAGCACTCTGGAGCAAGCTCCCCGTCCCCACTTCTGAAATGGCCTGGCCCCAAGGCGCCCAGGGAGTGGTCTGCTGCCTGTGCCGCCTGCTCTGGGTCCCCCTCTGCTCTGGGTCCCCCTCTAGGCAGCTCTCCGTCCCCTTCTCAGCCAGCAGCGAGGACTTGTGTGTCACTGCACACAGGTGTCAGGCCGAGGATGTCTGGACTCAGGGGTGCAGACACAGTCCGTGGCTGCCTGCTCTTAGTTACCAGGCAGGGAGATCACTCTTGTTCCAGGCCTCACGGGCCCTTTTGTGCCCTGAGATTTGCTTGGGGAGCCCAGGAGGGTCTCGGGCCAGGGCTGTCCCAGGACACAGACCGCCAGGTGGGTGACCACCTCAGGGTCAGCCTCATCCCACCGAGGCAGCTCATGGGGCGCGTGGGCGCTCTGCGTGCCTTGGACACTTTGGCAGGGCTTGCGGCCCATGCACGTGTGCATGTGTGTGTACGAGCAAGTGTGTGTGAGGGACTATCCAGAGAGCAGAAGGGGAGAGTTCCCGTTGCCGGCAGACTGCAGGTGGAGTAGGGTGAGCAGCGGGAGGAAGGAGAGTTCAAGGTCTTAGGTCAGCCGTCCTCCAGATACGGAAACCCGGGAGAGTCGGCCGTGTGCTCTCTGTGTGCAGCACATGTGTGTGTGTCTGCCCAGCGTGGGCATGTGTCTGTGTGCAGCACATGTGTGTGCATATCGGTGGCTGTGTGTGGTGTCTGGGGCCCCAGGGGAGCCCTCTCCCCACTGCCCCATGGACCTGGGTAGCCAACTCGGGCAGCTGCTGGAGGAGTCCAGAGACTGCGGAGTGGTGTGGGCCGGCCGTGCCTGCAGACAGGCTTGGTGTGAACTTTGGGACCCTTTGGGGTAACAGAGCAGCCTGGCAGGGAAGCAGGGGCTGCTGCGGAAACACGCAGAGCCAGAACAGTTCCAGTCACGCACAGACCTGGACCTGGCCCAGGTCCTGGCCCCAGTCATTGTCACATGGAGACAAAACCCCAGGAGCGTCTTCTGGCAGGCAGGAGGCCTCTGGGGCTGCATCCCGGGAGCCAAGCTGGGCCCGGCACAGTGCAGGGGACGTGCTAATCTCCTCAGCTCTGTCTGTTCTCCACGTCTGACCGTTGGAGGTTTTAGGCCCAGGCTGTGATGGGGAGGAGGGAGCATAGGGAAGGAGGGGCATGAGCATGCCCCAGGCGTGCCAAGGCCCCACAGAACCACAGCCTCAGGCTGTCCACCCACCGGCTCCTCCTCGCTGTGACCAAATCCCCAGGTGAGCAGCCTTGAAGCTGCAGAGGCATGCGGGGCCCAGGGCCGGGGGCATCAGGCCCAGTGCCTGGCCTATGCCATGGTGAAACAGGAAGAAAGGAGGAGACCTGGTCCCGGTGTCCCCTGCTGAGGGTCCCCCGCCTCACAGCGGTGACCCAGGTGGCATCTGTGCATTAGCACAGGCTGTGGGGGCCTTTAGGATCCAAGCTCTGCTTGAGATAGTCACCTGCTCTCTACCCTCAGGACGCAGGCGGGAGCTGGGGCTTGGTGGGCAGCTCGTCCCCCTCCACTCCCCACTTGCCCTCAGGCTCTTTCCTTGAATCAAAGAAATGGCTCACAACTGGGGTCAGAAGTGGAAGACAGCGCCTGGAGCTGGCTTTCCCCGACCCCAGGACCCTGACCCTAACCCTAGCCCCCCCGCCCTCCTCTGTCCCCAGCTCCCCAGATTCTTCCTGACCCCCTGCTTGGCCACCCATGTCCTGACAACGCTGTAGGATTCTCCTGGAAATGCCACCTCCGCCTGGACGCCTGGCACAGCTGCCTGGGAACAGCGGGTGGACAGTCCCACATAAGTGTGGAGTGTGGCAGGAGTGCTCCAACTGCATCTCCCCCGGCCCGTGTGACTTTTCTTACTCACTGGAAAGAAGCTGAGCTGACCTGTGGGGTGGCTAAGGGGATGAGCCAGGTGTGATTCACAAATCCTGCAGCTCACTGCCATGCGAGAGGTTTTGTTTTCCTCCTGATTCTTGACGAGGTGGGTGGGGGAAGAAGAGCGAGGACAGAACTCGTCAGAAGGGCGCTAGGTGCACAGAGATGGTGCGTGCAGATGCGTGCGTTCTGGAAACATGAAAGTCGGGTCGCCCAGCGGGACGTGCAGGGGCTGGGGAAGGTGCAGCCCCACCCCCTTCTCTGGGGATTCGCTTCCAGGGCTTCATGGTTACAGGAAAGAACAAAGGCTTTTCCTAATTTCATTACAGTGTGTCGTTATCATTGCCGTTATGATTGTCGTTAATCCCTAAGGTTACCTGGTTTCTGAGTGAGCTGTACCACAGGTACACGCCCAGGGAGGAGCAGTCGTGCCTCGCCGGAGGGCAGGTTGGAGACATGTGTCCTCAGCTGTTTCCTGCGCATGTGTTAGAGGGTCCTGGCGCAGACTGAGGTGGCTGCGATGTCCGAGGGTGGTGTGGTCCCCTGAGACCGTTGTCATCTGTGTGGTTTGTGCTGTCAGTGGTTGGCTTTAGATGCACACAGCTGTCCCCCCACCCTAAATCTCTGTAGTGGGGTAGGCATCTCTGTGGACACTAAGGAGATACTGCTGGCCCTGGGGGTGGCCGAAGGGACCCTTAGCCCTGCCTCTGCCTCCGGAGGCCAGGAGGGCTCAAGGTCAAGCTGGTCCTTAGTGGCCAGGATGCAGTCCCCCATGCCTTCGCACTGGGCCCCCATTGAGACCCGCAGGGACAGGGTTGGAGAGCTGCCGGGGCCGGACCACCGAGGCCTAGAGGGCGTGGTGCCTGCCCCTGGCCTGCATCCCCCCTGTTCAGGTGTATCCGAGGGGTTGACTTCTAGTCAGGAGCGTCCCAGAGCTGTGTGAGCCACAGTGATTGGGACCTGGGAGGGGCTTCAGGCATTTCTGGGGTACCAGGTCGGGGCGTGGCCAGCTGGGCCGGCTGGGTGCAGAGCTGCAGAGCTGGGACCCAGCCTGGGGCCCTCTGGTGTCTCTGGGAAGACAGTAGGGGACTGAGTTTCACCGCAGGACAGCCAGCTGCTGTTGGAGGACGGCCTTGGTGCAGGTCCCCACACAGCTGTCCTGGACGGGCTCTGTCCAGGTGTGAGCAGGGGAAGGACAGCAGGTTCTTCTCGTTTTGTTTCCTGTCTCACAGGCCATTACTGGCGTAGCTGCCATGAGCATTTGTGTGCAACTTTTCGAGGGGACACGGGTTCACTCACAGTTCCTGGTTATGTTGTAGGCTGTGTATATTGAGGTTTTTGTTTTGTTTTGTTTTTTGCAGTACAACTTTCAACCTAGCCGCACCTTTGTTTGCACTGAGCTGCATCGCCAGCCCTTAGGAAAAAAATTTGTTTTTTGTTTTTTTTTAATTTTGATACAGAGTCTTATAAGTTGCCCCGGCAGGGGCCCAAATTTGCAGTCCTCCTAGCCTCCCAGAGTGCTGGGATGCTTGGTGTGTCCACTTCTCCTGGCTGCATGTTGAGTTTCTTTTTTTTGTTGTTTTTAACAGACAGTGCCAAGCTGTCCTGCAGAGGCCTGCACACCGTTTCATGCCGTTCCTGAGTCTCTTGTCCTCCCAGGCTGTGGTGACGTCTGTTTTCAGTTCCGTCGCCCTGGCAGCGGCCGCATCTCAATAGGGTCTGGGTCTGTGTGGCTCCCGTGGCTGGAGCTGCAGGACGCCTTGCCATTTGCTGTTTGCCAGCCGCACCTCCTTTTCCTCTTGTCTCCCCCATTTTCTAACTGGATCACTTGTTCGTTTTCCTTTTTTTTTTTAAACTGTTGAGTCTGAGAGTTCTTTATTTATTCTGCATACTAGTCCTTTGTCAGCTTTTGGCTGGCCGCTGCTCCGTCCCTCTGTGTACAGCTGGTCTTTTCATTCTCTTGGAGCGCTCTTCTGAGGGCCGGGGTTCTGCGTTTTGATGCGCTCCGTGGATATTTCCTGTTACAGTGTTGATTTCACCTGCTCTGTGCCTAGCCATACTCTCCAAAGTTACTCTTTGCTCTAAAAGGTTTATAGTTGTACATTGTACGCTGAGCTCCACAGCCCAGTTCAAGGTCATGAACCTTGGGTGCAGGTTTTTGCTCTGTCTTTGCACATGGGCATCCGGCACCCAATTGCCAGGTTGATTTTGCACGTTCGGGTCTCTTCTGGGTTCCGTGTTCCCAGCCTCCTTGGAGCTGCAGCTGTGATCCCTTAGCCACTCGGCAAGACTCTTACAGGGACTTTCCAGGTGCATCGCGTGCACCCTGCAATCTGAGCGTCCTCTCATGTTCCTCAGAGGCATCTCAGACTGCTCGAATCTTTCCATGTGATGCACGCATGTGTGTGTCCGCAGCCCTGCACTCTCGAGCACTCGGTAACTGCTCGCTGGGTGAGCGGAGGATTTATCTGGTTTCCCCTGAGAAAAGGCCATCATGTGATTTAAAACACGATTTAAAATTTCTGACTTTGTAAATGCTCACCCCGGACAGGTCCTACAAACCAGTCATTCCACTCTGGGCCAGGCTTTTCTGGCCATGGCTGTGAGTCACACACTGTGTCAGGGTTCGCGATAAGCGGGGGGCCGCTGTTTCGCAGCTTCCTGGACGGCCAGCCAGGCTCCTGGGTGGTGGAACACCTGGCAGCCTCGGGGCCAGTGCCTCTCCCCTGGCCTGTCTCTCAGGTGGCCTCGGAGGGAAGCAGCAACACCGTCCACGGGCTTCTGAGAGAGCTGAGATCTAGGCATTCGTTCCCCTTTGCTGACAGAGAGGAAACTGACACCTCAGCACGGGAGCTGGTGGAGTCTTAGCCCAGAACCTGTGAATTTTAGTGAAATGGGCAATGTGCAAGTTGTTTTTCTTAAAAGTAATTAAAAGATAGCTCATGAGTTCTTGAATCAGTTTAGTTTCACCGAGGGGTAAACTGCATCAGGTTTGTAGCATGAGGTAGCAAGCAGTCCTCTCTTCCTGCGACTCTTGGAGGTCTGTTTGTGCCGTCTGTGCTGTTACTGATGTGAGTCAGGTGACTTTTGCCCCCGAGTGCAGAATCTAGTCAGAGAAGCATTAGCGCTTGAGGGATGCTCCGCAGTGCCATCTCTTTCCCAGGAGCCGTCCGTGGTGTTTCTGTGACCCGGGTGAGCCGTCACACCGGGAGCAGTGTGGTTATGAAACAGGTCGAAGCAACCAACTGGGCTTTTTCCCCCTTGGCATCAGACTTTATTCAGCACTGACCAGACATCAAGTCATGAAACAACCAAAGAGAATGCATCGCCATTGAGTAGTCAGTCAAATAGCCCTTGAGTTGGTGACTGGGGCCAAGCCTCAGAGAAAGCGGAGCCGCTGAGCCCTGTCGGCACCCTTTCCCTCATGGCTTGTGCAGTTTGGTTTTTGGCACAGGGCTCGAAACCCACGGCCTTCACCCTGAGCCACACATCCCCAGCCCTTTTTGAAAATTTTAAATTTTGAAACAGGGCCTCACTGAGTTGCCCAGGCTAGGCTCAACTTGCAAGTCTCCTGCCTCAGCCTCCCAGAGTACTGGGATTAGACATGGGCCACCCCGCCTGGCAGTTAATTCTTCCACAAAACAGTGCACGTATGGGTTCCTGGAATTCATCACACCACAGGTACACTTTCTGCTGGGTGTCCCGGGCTGGGGGATGTGGGCAGTGTGGGGTGCATGCAGCAGGCAGCGGGCGCTAGGATGTAGCCGTGGTGCGTCACAGCAGCTGCTCATTCTTCACACGGGTTCAGCGTGGCAATCGGCTCCGAGCCATGGCGGACCTTGCTGTCTGTTCTCTACCCACTCACCTCGGGGGCCAGCAGCCGGGGAAAGCTGAGGACTCGGGGACAGTCCCCCCGCGTCTTCACAAGCACGGCCCTGACTTTCCCTGTGCAGTAGAAACAGAATCCCCGCTGGGTCCTCCGGGTGCTCACGTTTTCAGGAAGCACAAGCGCCTGCCCATGACCCACTGCACAAGCAGTGCAGCTCTGGACACGTGTGTGCGTTTAGGGCCCTTCCAGTGACCACCACCCCAGCATCCGGCCTCAGGGACAGTCTCGGGGAACCAGTAAGCTGAGTCAGTGCGTTCTGCTGGCGGATTTCTCCCGGTGGAAGGTCGAAGTAGTGGCAGAAAGGGCTCCCTCTCTGGTGCCATGGGCTCTGCCCGCCGGATGCCACTGATTGGATGTGACCATTACAAAGGTCTCCAGACATCACCAGGTGCCCTTGGCCAGGGCTAGGGGACAGAGTTGCCCCCAGTTGAGAACTCTTCTTCCTCCACCGACTGGGGCACTGAGAGAAGCAGTCTCACCCACACAGGGTCGCCCCCATGGCATTGCCAGGTGTCGGTATCCGAAGGGTTTGTTTAACGGTTGTGAGTCAGCTGCAGTGTCCAGCTCCACTCTGGCCACATCTGGGTCCTCATCCTCAGTCCTCCGTCCCCATGAGTCCAGAGCGTCGCCCGTTGCGTGTTCCCTGGGGTGCCGGCCTGTGTTTCTGACTCAGCCACAAGCAGGGTCGTGAGTGGTCCTGCACCTGTGCCTTTGTCCCCAGCTTCTGGCAAACACCTTTAAAACGATTGCGCGTCTTCAGGCCCTCGTCTTCGGGAGGCGGAGAACAGCCGCACCGGGCCAGCTCCTGGGTGACCACCCTTCTGCACTCCGGGGGCTCCAGTGGGCTCCAAGGCCCGAGCTGGGCTGTGAGCGCTTGCCTCCAGCCCAGCCTCTGCCCAGTGCTGCTCACTCATCCCTGGCCACCCAGCAGAAGACTCTAACGTCCAGGCCATAGCCTGGCCATCTCCTTGGGACCCTGTGACGTGGGGGCACCATGGCCCTGGGCACCTTGGGTTGGCACTGGGCTGCCTTGGGAATTTGATGCCTACACCTGCAGTGTCCCCACCTTGTGGTTAAAACTGCAGCCAGGAGATGTGCTGGGGCTTGTTCAGTTCATTAAAGGTAAAATACAGGTTCCTAAGCTGGTGTTTTGTGAGGATGAGTCTTTGGAGAGACTTGTCCGGACAAATGACCCTTGCGTCAAGGTGGATGCCCCAGGTAACCCCGCCTCAGTGTGTGATTACTCAGGAGAGCGAGCGAGTGCTGTGTCCAGCTTGTATTGCTGCAGTTCCCCAATCACAGAGGACAGTAACCATCGTTGACTTCCCAGCTGTTAATTACAGCTTTGTGAAGCAAATCAGAGGCCCGATTCTCATGTGCCGGGAAGGCGGTGCCCACTGCTGTCCTCCACGTTAGCTTTTCCAGCGCCTCTTTCCCTTTCTCTGGCACAGAGGGCACAGCCCTCCAGCCCTTGCCGAGTCTGTGCTGCTGGAGCATGGCTGAGTCGTTCGGGTAGAACTCGGTCAGGCTGAGAATGGACCCCCGCCCCGGTGGCAGCGAGGGGGACGGTGAAGAGGGATCCCCGAGGTCTGAGTCTTCACAGAATAAAGAGGAGGAAGGCTCTGGAATTCTGCACGGTTCCGTCCTGGCCCACACTGGCCCCTGCTGCCTCTGTGGATGGCCACCTGCATGTCTGCGCGGATGAGGAGTGGGAAGGGATGGGAAAACGCGGTGCCGGTCAGATCATTGTGACCCGCAGCCGATCACAGAAGAAACCACACAGGTCTTCATGGATGGACCGGTGTGGGGTGTCTCAGGAGTCCCTTCAGTAGGCCTTGTGATGTCTCCTGCTGCAGAACTTCCCGAGACGTTGGGAGGCAGCTCTTTGGTGACTCCGTGCTCTTGGTGAGGCCGTCCGGTTCTGGGGGTTGCCCTTCACTGTCTTGAGACGGTCTTGCTGTGTAGTCTAGGGTGGTCTTGAGCTTAGACGTAGCCCAGGATGGTCTTGGACTTGCAGCGATCCTCCTGCCTCAGCCTGCTGAGTGCTGGGGTTCCAGGTGTGTGTCACCACACCCACTTGCCTTCACTTTGATCTCGCACTCGAGGCCAGGCGCAGTGGCATGACACTAGTCGTTCTAGAGAATTTTCTGAGCCCTCTCACTAGGCTGGATTTAGACATCGAGCAGAGGAGCTTTCCAGGTTGGGTTTAGAGAACGCAGTGCGTTTGCCTGGTGCTGTCACTGCGCATCTCTGGGAAGGGACGCAGGGTCGAGTGTGAGGCCCTGGGTCGACCCCCAGCACCAAAAAACAAAACAGCAACAAAACGCAAACCGGAGCCAGTCCCCAGTCCCCGTGGCCTGTGGAACAATCTCACCTGCCAGCAGGTGGGGGCTCGTGGCGCTGGCACCCAGGCTGGCTGCTCCCTCAGTATGCAGGGGACAGCAGGTGACTGGAGCAGAAACCACGGAGACGCCAAGCAGGTGGCAGAGGGAGGACAGTGGTAGTGTCTGCCAGCCGAGGGGACAGTGGTGTCGAGAGGCGCAGGCCACAGGTGGGCCGCGTGGCCCTGGGTGCCCACGAGCAGATGAGGACACCTGGGCCCTGCACAGCTGCTGGTGCTGGGTGTGCACGGTGCCCTCGACACCCGCAGGAGGCAGCTGCCACCAGACCCCGGCCACGGCTGCCTGGCCTGTGGCTCCAACTCAGTCGCACGGAATGGTTCTCTCTCTCTCTCTCTCTCTCTCTCTGTCTGTGTCTTTCTCTGTGTCTGTGTCTCTCTCTGTGTCTCTGTCTCTCTCTCTCTCTGTATGTCTCTGTTCCTTACCAGGGACTGAACCCAGAGCCTTCACACAGAGTGCTGTCCCCAGCCCTTTTTCTTACATTTTATTTTGAGGCAGGTCTCTCTAAGTTGCCCTGGCCGGACTTGAACTCTCGATCTTCCTGCCTCAGCCTCCCAGACTGCTGGGGTTAGAAGTGTGTGTCTCCACATCTGGCTGTGGCTGTTTTTTTTTTACTTTTCATGAGTATGGCTCTTTTGGGCTGTTTCAGCACTGTGAAGAGAAAGTGAATTTCCACCAAGGAAACCTTTCTGCTCTGTAGTGGTGCTGGGGGTGGACCCAGGGCCTCGTGTACATGGGCAGCCAGCGCTGAGCCCCAAACCCCGCAACCGGCCGATCGTGTTGTGATGCTCACGGTGTGAGCTGCTCTGGGAGAATAAAAAGTTCAGTCCCTTGCCTGCCACAGTGAGCCCAGGGATGCACGTGTTTTTGACTCATTTCTCCTTCAGAACTGTTGGAGCCACAGCAGCTTGGTCTGATCTGTGGTCAGCAGCCTGTCCCTGCCGAAGGTGTGTCCTGGCCTCTGTGTCCACCTTGCAAGCCCAGCCTGTTCTGGGGGTGCCGTGCAGCAGGGGGGGTTGTCTTACTGCAAGCCTGGGGACCCCCCTTTCCCCCAGGCTCTGAGCTCACTGCTGCAGTTGTGGCTTTTTAAACTTACACCGAGCCATTTGGAAAGGCGGCGAGCGTCCTCATCCCTGGGAAGTAATTCTATATAACAGCAATTCTTTGGACTTATAGGATTTAAAGATATATTTTTATTCCCACGGTACATATGGGAGGAAACTCAAAGAACGACTAAGTAGGTGGTTTCCATCTGCTCTGGCAAGATTGTGTTTTATAAGTGCTTTCAACGTACCTGTAAACCTATGGGTTTATGGCATGATTTTTGGCCAAAAACACAATGTAAAAACTACCTTGGAGGAGATATGGAGAGCTGGCTGACTGCATATAATCTTCTGCATTTAGAATGGAAGCAGGGCTATTTCTTCTCCGATACAGAGTCTTGCTACATAGTTTAGGCTGACCTCGAACTTGTGGTGATCTTCCTGCCTCAGCCTCCCAAGTGCTGGGGTTACAGGCATGCACCACTAGAGTGCATCTTTTAAGATTCCCTTCCTGCCACACAGTTCTGTCCAAGAACTCCTCCTCTCTCCAGCGTGGAACCCAGGGCCTCACACACACACCAGGCGAGTGCCGTAATGCTGAGCTGCACCCCAGGCCCACACCCTGCCCGTTGCAGTCCATCGAGGCCTCCCCGGCATGTACACAAGGCTCCCGTACTGCTCTGAGAGCAGGTGGCTCAGCGTCCTTAGCAGCCGACTTCCCCCTGCAGCATCAGTAACATATGCAAACCAGGCGCAGCTACGAAGTCAAGCACAGGCTGGAACCTCCAGCGACACAGCGTAGGGCAGCGAGAGACCCCTCGGTGGTAGGAGACCGCACTGAGGTCTGTGGCCAGCGTGTCCCAGTCCTGCCGCATGTTCATCTAACAAAGTACGAGCACGCTGTCTATGCGTGAGGTCTGTGTTCTTGTTCGTGTACATGTTCATGTGTTTGTGTGCGCCTGTGCGGGGCAGACGGGCAGTACAGACAGTGCTCTGCTAGAAGTGTGAGCATCCTTCCCCCAGTACCCCCGGCCCCTCTCCGGTACGCAGGAGCCATCCTGAGCTGCCCACAAGGTCTTTTCCTCGTCCTGTTACCATCAGGATCCGTTCCATGCTCGGAGGAGTCTGAGCACGGTGCTGCCCCCATGCTCCACTCCATGCGTCCACTTTTTCCAGCTTCCGGGACCTGCCATCAGCGTGGGTGGGAAATACTAAACGGAAAGTTCTAGTGATAACTCACCAGTTTTAAGTGACTTTCACTGTAGTATATGGTTGGGGCGCTGGCTTCCAGAGGTGACGAGCTGGGGACAAGGTGCATTTATTTATTTCCCTGCTGTCTCTGTGTACTCAGCGATGTCCGGTTAGTAAAGAACTAGCTTTGGAGGCTCTTTTTACTCACTTTTATTGTTTATCCATGAACCCAAGTCCTTTTCCAAACAATTTTTGCTTACATTTTTTAAATTTGGCAGTCTTGCGGGGCTCCCTTTTCTTCACCGAGCTGTGATGCTTGTACCTATCTACGTGCGGGGCGACCCAGGCCAGGTGCACCTCCTGCTCTTTGCACGGCCTCATTTCTAGAGCTGGGGGCCTTGGCTGCAAACCTCCTCTAGTCAGGGAAGTGAGAATTCACTGGGAGAGATCCTTGAGCAACAAGATAGTGGGCAGGCCAGGTTTTGTTTGCACTTAATGGCCCTGTAAGACAAGCTGATTGATTATTTTATCACTGTTATGGTCAGATACCCTGAGGCCCAGGGAGATTAAGGAACATAATCCTAGATAATTCGTTTAGGAAGTGATGCAGCTGCAGGACTTGGCTTCCTGGGGCAGGGACAGCGTGGTCTGTGCCCCCGTCACCCTTAGGAGTCGCTTTACCACTTTTGAATTAATGTGACCTGCAAGCCAGGTCTTTAGCCTCTGAGGTCTTCTCAGCAAAGATTCAGTGTTGTTTGCTCCGCACAGCCCTGAGCTCTGGGGCACACCGGGGGTCATCAGCCGCGTGGACCGCGTCCCTGGTTAACTGCAGTGGCGTTGGCTCCCGAGTGCCTGTGTCTGGCTGTCCCTTTCCCTGCCTGCACTGCTAATTAATGAGGACGCTCTTGTTTCATCAGTGTTCTTTGTTTTGGCTTCTGCATTCCCAACAGCACATAAGTGGTGGAGAATAGCAAGTGCTTTTTACCCCATTGTTAGCATGCGGGGTGTTTGAAGGCCGGGGGTTCAGTTGGATTCATGAATAGAAGGAACTGGCTGCTTTTCCAGGACAAAAATTACATGGATGATGAGAGCGTCTAAGCCAGAGATGAGGGCCTGGGGAGGAGGAGGGAGGGGCGGCCACGGGGGAAGCTGCTGAGAGCAAGCGCCCCCAGTTCTCCCAGCCCAGGGTGACCGGGGAGGAGAGGCGGGGTGACCGAGCGCCGTGCAGACGGCTCGGGCCAGTGGATGCGCGGAAATGATGGTGCACTTGGTGGCCATCCAGGAACTCATCAAATCAAGTTAATGGAGAGTTAAATGGCTTTTGAAGCCCGCTGGCTCGAGGCAGCTGGGAGCCAGGCCGTGTTTTCCCGGCTTGACCCAGCTCCACCCTACCCCACCCGAGGTGGGCATTGGCCAGGTGTAGGACACTGTGGAGAAGCAGTGGTCAGGGCCTTCAGGGTCTGCTCTTGGGACCCAGTGGAGCTGCCCCTTTTTTCTGGAAGCCCTGAGGTAGAGCAGGACCCCTTCTGTACCTGAGCCTGGCCCGGTCCTCTGTGAGAGGCAGGGAGCCCCTGGCGTGGTGAGGCTGTAGGCGGGGGTCCTTGGGGTTTAGGGTTTTTCTCGACATTCACAGAGACGGCATTTGAGGGAGTAGCGTAATACAGGGCAAACCACCCTCTGCATCCCGTCTTGTTTCCCCTCCCGCCACCCTCCCTGCGTCTTGACTTCTGAAGAGCACACATCGAATTCCTGCCTAGTGTATGAACTTTAGTGCTTTTGATTATTATTTTTCAAGCTGAGCGTGTAGAGCCTGTAGTGATAACAGCCTGAAGGAACCCATGGTTTACGTGGTTTGCCCTTAACAAGTTTGCAGGGAAGGAGGGGGCACCGTGAAGCCGTGAGTTTTCAGGATACGCGATGGGCCTTCTGCTATCTCCCTCGCACTCCGCTCTGAGCTTAGCAGTGGGCGTGATTAGCGTCATTTTTATACTTAACACGGCTAAAACCGTGTTGCCTGAGTCGAAATCCTCCGGGGCAACTGAGTGAGTTTCCTCAGTAGGGAAACAGGGTTTGAGAGCTGGTGGACCTGAGCCTCATCTGTTCGTTCTTACGTAGGCAGAGTTGGGAAACTGAGGCCCTGAGGAGCGCCACTGTGTGATGGGCGCTTCTGGTCTTTGTAATCTGCCCACAGCCTGACACGGTGGGAATCTTGATAGTCCTCCTTCAAAGCAGGGGAGATGGAGCCCCGAGTGGCCTGGGCCTCCAGGCTGGTAAGTGACAAGCAAGCTGAGTGCCGCACAGCATTGCCAGCTGTCAGGCCCCCTCGGCACGCTGGGCGCTGGCCGGGCTCCTGTCGTCAGCTGTGTTTCTGCCTCCTTGTCTGGGACTCTTCCTCCCTGCCTGCTACCTTTCCGCCGGCTCACATTCCCTTCCGGTGATGTAATGGTGCGTTCTGCAGAAAAGCTCCTTTTGCAAAGAGGCTTCGAGTGGCGTAGATACCCTTGAACCTCTCACACCTGCTCAGCACCCACGTTCCTTCTCCAAGGGATCCTGGCAGTTTCCACCCTGGCCAGCAAGGTCGTCCCTGTCAGCCTCTCAGATACCGTGGGATGGACCTCGCGGAGGTGCTTGGAGGAGAAACCCACCCGGTTTCCACCCTTGGCTGCCTTCTGCTGCTGCTACCAGTCTTGGGGCTTTTCGTCTCCGTTTCTTCTTTGTTTTTTTCCGTTAACAAGTTTGGATGGTTTTTGTGAGTCTCGTGAGCCTGCCAGGCCCTTGTCCCATTTGGAACATGGTGTGGCAAAGTCTGGTGAGTGGACACGATAAGGGGCACCCACCTTTCGTACTTTGGCTTCCTCCCATCTTCTGCAAGGACCTGGGCTACCTTGGGTGTTGAGGGACCCCGAATCCTTGCCGCACTGGTCATTCCCAGCTCTGATGTCTCACTAGAGGCCTCGGCAGGAACACTGGGAAGATCTGCATAGGAGACCGCTGCCTGTGGTCAGCATCAGCTTGAATGGTGTCCATTTTTTTCTATGCTTCGCCAACTGTGTATGCACCTGGTCATGCTGGGCACTGTCCCCCGGGCCCAGTGTCATCGCAGCAGCCCTCTTGGGCTGGTCCTTGGGGCAGCTGACACCTCTCCCTCTTGCATGCTCTGGGCCCCGCTGAGTGACACCAGTGCTGGCTTTGTGGCTTTTCTGCCGTGACAGCAGGTCACACACTGGCTTCAGAAACGGAAGTGTCTTCTCCAGATCTGGGGCAGGAGCCTGAGAGCAGGTAAGAGCGGGCTGCGCCCTCCTCAGGCTCCAGCGACAGTCGCATGGGCGCCACTGTCTGTCTGCCTGGCCGGCAGTCCTGGGCAGCCCACACTGGCAGCTGCGTCCCTCGGTCCTGTCCTCTGTGGTCACAGCGTGACCCCTTTTGGGGTCCCCACGGTCACCTGTGAGTTTGACTCCTTTCAGAGCAGTTCCTGGTGCCCAGGGCAGAGGCAGTGTCCTCTTAGCTCTGTGCACAGTGCTGTCCCCACCCCCAGGGCTGCTTCATCTCTCCTTTTAGCTCTGTTCTAAACAGAGACCCTGGTTAGCCTCAGATGCCCGGGCGGCGGCTGGCATTTCCTGAGGTTGTCTGGCAGCAACGAGAGGTGACACTGTCCACGGGCTTACAGCAGCTAACATCCCTGGGGCTTGCTGCCCTGGGCAGTGCCCCTTCCACAGTGACCAGGAGCGTGTGGGAGCCGGCAGGCCAGCGCTGCAGCTCAGGGCATGCAGAGAAGGTGGTGGGCACCCTGGCAGCCTTTCCAACGGGGAGTGGCCAAGTCCAGATACAGGATGGAGGATAACGGGTGGGGAGAGAGGGCAGTGGGAGGGGTGGCAGTGCACTGTGTGGGCAGCAAAGAGCCTGAGGGAAGGCAGAGGTGTAGGAAATGAGCCTGCCGGGTTAGGAGAGAGCACAAAGGCCTACCACCTGCCAGACACGTGGAAGGATGGCCTCTGCCATGCAAAGTGGAGCAGGAACATGCAAATGGTCCAGGCCTAGAGCTTGGCATCATTAGAGCATGGGTCCTGTCCTGTCACTCTGGAATTGCGTGACTCCTGCATCTGCAGCCATAGAGTGAGGCACGGTAGCTTGTCCTGAGCCAGGTAAAGCTTTGCCTGAGACTCGTGGAAGTGAACCAAGGCTGCGCTTGGGTCTGCTTCTGTGTCTCCTGGGGAAGAGCAAAGTTGTTAGCTCGATGGCGATAACACTTTGTGCCTCCCTGGAGAAAGCCCAGGCCTGGTGTGAGCCTGCTCTGGGGCACCTACTGCTGCCTGGAGTGCCCGGCATTCTGCAGAGAGCTGGCATCCAGCGCCAGGGCAGCATGCTTGTCACCTGTTGGGCCGGATGTGTGAATGAAGGAAGCAGATTGGCTGTGCTCTCATCAGATGGAGGGTGGGGAGGGCTGTGCAGCGCCACCTGCTCTGCTGGGTGTTTGCACACAGACCCTAAATGCTACATCCAGAGGGCGCAGAAGGCTTGAGACCACTTTCCCAGGTGAGGGAGGAGCTGCGACAGGACTTTTAAGATTCTGAATACACTGCAGTGACCATTGAGGTTCCCCGTGACTTTGTCTTTGTGATAGTGATGCAACTTGCTGCAAAACCTGAACTCGTTCCCAGGGTAGAGAGGATTGTCCCCTTTGGCACTGCTGGCTCGATGCCTGCAGGGTCCCTGTCTGTTTCTCACTGATGAAGCTGCTGGGGAAATGGAGTCACAAGAGGAGGGCGGTGGTTTGTACAGCTGCACCACGTCACTGGGGCTGAATCACCTTCCTGGGCCCTGGGCCCTCCTGTGCCCCGAGGACAGAAAGCCCAGACCCAGAGCAGGGCAGGCAGGTGGGACTGCTGACCACAGGCTCTGTGGACCGTGTGTGGCCTTTCCATCAGCACAGGGACTGTCACTGTCAGGATGCCACCAAGAAGGAAGCAAGGAAAGGTTCAGGTGCAGGCCACTCGTGACTCGTTTTCACGTGGATGTTTCCAGGGATCCGGGAGCGCTGGGACACGGCCATGTGTGTCCTGTCACAGGCACGCTTCTGATGGCCCTCACCAGCCCCTGCTGTGCTGCTGAGTTTTGTGTGCACAGATGTTAAACATACCACTTCCGGCGACCACCCACGAGTGCAGCCCGATATTTTATCCCCACATCTCAGCCACTTCTGTTCTGGGTTGGGCTCAAAAGTGATCGAGTCTTCTAGGTGAATCCTTCCAGAACAGTGGTGCTGGTGGAGACAGATTCTGTGCTACGCTTCTCTCTGGGCTGCTGTTTCGAACACCTGTTTCCCATACATCAGCACCCCAAGAGATTGCTTTTCCTTCCTGGGACTTTGGCTCCAGGCCCCCTGCAGTTGAAGAAACAGGAGGTGACTCAGCACCTGCGTCTCCCTGATCCACCGTAGAACAGCTAGACCCAGTGTAGACCAGCTAGGCAGGCGGATGTGCCGGTGCAGATGAGGGAGGTGGGCCGCTGTTTAGAATTAAAAATAATCCTGGGCCAGGGGCATAGCTCCCTGGTAGAGTGCTTCATTGGTGTGCTCAGGTGCTAGGTTTGATGCCTGGTACTACCAAAAAGAACCCCAGTATCCCTTTGTGTTGTCACGATGAAGATGAATTTAGATCACAAACGCTCGGAGTGGGAGCAGAATGAGTGTGTGATTTCTTTTGGAAGTTGTGTCATGAACCAGCGGAAGCCTTAAACACCTGGTGGGGTGGAGATGCCAGATGTAGGGGGAAAGGCGGGTGCTTCTGGAAGGGCTTTGGCAAGAAGTTTAGAGCGGGCGTGGAGAGGACCCAGGGCCCAGGACAGCCAAGGTGCTGGCAGGGAGAGCTGCCTTGGGGACAGTGCGACCTGGCAGGGTAGTGACACCGAGTGTGAGGTGAGCTGAACTTAGCCAGTGGTGAGTCATGGTGAACGAGGTGCTATGACTGTATACCCTATCTGTGTATTACCAGCTTTGCAAAATTTGTTAGTTTCCTTTTTTAATATTTAAGCTGCTACATCCTGGCTGCATAAGAAATGGAAAAGAGCGAGCTCATCATTGTGAGAACATGCTGTGTCTTTCTTTAGCAGCTGGCATGCGTTTGTCCACGTCAGATCTCGAGAGAGGGCCCAGGGAGGCCTGGCACGGCTCTCCTGGGGAAGGCACCCGAGCTGCCAGGCCATGGAGAGCAAGGCGTTTCCGGGCTCAGAGGCGCAGGAGTTTCACCAGTCTTGCTGGCTGCCGTCCCACCTGTTAATCCTGATAGTGTGGAACTGAAACAGGTTGTTCCTAGTGAGGCCTAGAACCAGGGACGGAGAATTCATGGCCAGTTGTTCCAGACACATGGCCCAGCAGTGCAGCAGTGCACGCCTGGAACCCAGGCCCTCTCAGAAACCAGAACCAATGCAGGAACATGGCCTGTGGGCTGCCAGCGGGGTGCGGCAAGGAGGCCTGGAGCCTCAGGCATTGCATAGGCAATGGCAGAGGGCGGGAGAGCTGAGCAGCCAGCTCCGTCCTCACCACCCTCCCCTGCTTCTGCTGAGGGAGAAGGGCCCTGAGTCACAGTCATACGCGTACTTTCAGCACAGACTCTGTTAACCGAGGAGCTGAGCACCTGTGCCGCAGTGGGGCTGCCTGGCTGGGGCTCTGCAGGGCACAGATGAGTCTTGGTCGGTGCACACGGCTGGACACCCAGGAGCCCACATGGGCAAGGCCATGTTCTTGGTTCTAGTGCTCGAGGCACAGCTTTTTAATTTCCTTGACTCAGCTATGAAGTCTTCATCTTTATTAAGATTAGGAGCAACCATTAGTTGAAATAAAGATATTTCTGGTCTGGGGTTTGACTTTACGCTCCTCAAAAGCTAGTCAGCTGTCCTGCAGCCCGAGACTCCTGGGTTGAGGACGTGCCCTGGAGTTGTCGCGCCTGTGAGAGGTGCCGGCTGTGCACTTGGTGATGCTGCAGGTCCCCTGGGCACTCTGTGCTGTGGTTTCCTCCCTGCTGCTCTGAGTTAGGTGGCAGCTGCTCCATCCAGGGACGGCCGTGTCTCAGGGTCACCAAGGGACTCTCTGGAGGCCACCCAAGGGCCTGGGCAGGGACCAGGACCCAGGCCTTTTGATCCAGGGTTGCCGTGCCTTTGGGTTCAGGTGTGGCTGTGCCGTATGCTGCGATGACAGCACCCGCACCTGCGCAGAAAAGCATGTCACCTGGGACGTGGCAGGCAGCGCTGGCAGGCATGACCCCCAGGCCCAGCTGGGTGCCTGTCCTGTAGCTGTCTTACCACCTTTTTTTGCTACTGGGATTGAAGCCAGGGCCTCATGCTGAGCTGCATCCACGGTCCCGTCTCTCCTATTTTTTCCTTGGAAATAGGTCTCACTGAGTCACTAGATTGCCCAGGCCGGGCTCAAACTTGCCCTCGTCCCGCCCGCCTCCCAGCGAGTCAGCGTCCGGCCTGCACAGCTGCATCTGTTGTGGTGAGCAGGTCTGCTCCTGCTGCCCAGGAGACAGCGCTGGTCCCTCAGGGTGGCCCACCCGGGACAGACTTGAGCATTGCTCCGAGGCTGACCAGCAAGCACTCATGTGTGCCCTGCCCGGCAGGAGTTCGAGAAACCCACAGAACCCGTCTGCTACTGACATGAAAGTGCAGAAATCACGACAGTGCAGGTCACTGCTGGGGAGAGGCCTCACGGCTTGCAACTGTTTCATACAGGGCCTCTTCCCAGAGTGTGATTTGTTCATGTTTAAAGTTTTAAATATCTTAATTCTTATTTCAAACTGTTAGAACAAATCCTAGTATTTTGCCTACAGACTTATGCTTTCTGGCGCTTTGAAGGAAGCGCCTATCAAGCAATGCCTGCATGCCCAGCATTCTGTGGGAGCCGTTCAGGAAGTGAAAGAAGTAAGAGTCCCAACCTCGGCTCTGTAAGGCAGGAAAATGGGGAAGCAGCTTTCCAGGAAGCCCCGGCACAGTCAGAGGGAAAAGAGATCGCGGCGTCTCTTCTATTTCTGTCAGTTGTTGTCTGGTGTGGCGGTGGTGCACGCCTGTACCTGTCATCTCGGCACTCAAGACACTGAGGCAGAAGGATGGCCTTGAGTTCACAGCCAGCCTGGACTGCATAGCAGGACCTTCTTTCAAACAAAACAATAAAACCTTGCATGTTTTGAAATTTGTGTCTTGGTAGCCAGAGACTCCCAGGTTTCTAAGAGCTGTGATGCAGTGTATCCATTTCCTTTCTGCAAAGCACCAGGTGCCCAGTGTCGCCCTGTCCCTTTACCCCTTCCCCTGCCTGTATTCCCTCCCATTCTCTGTTTCTAGGTCCCTATCTCTGTGAGGGTGGAGTACAGGAGTCCTGGGACAGCGGATGGCTCTGGTGAGGAGGAGCGTGCTAGGAGGGGATGCACCTGCAAGTCTCCCCAGTTCTGCTCTCACCCAGCTCCCTGGAGCCTCCTCTGGCTCAGGGCTGCCGTACCCTGGAGCTGTGGCGCCTTTGAGAGGTGCCGGCTGTGCACTTGGTGATACTGCAGGTCCCCTGAGCGCTCTGTGCCGTGGTCTCCTCCCCCCTGCTCAGAGTTAGGTGGCAGCTGCTCCGTCCAGAGATGGCTGTGTCTCAGGGTCACCGAGGAACTCTCTGGAGGCCACCCAAGGGCCCTGGCAGGGTCTAGGACTCAGGCCGTCTGACCCTGGGATTGCTGTGCCTTTGAGTTCAGGTGTGTCTGTGCCATACACTGAGATGACAGCACCCATGCGGAGCAGCGTGATAGTCCCTGTCCCTTCCAGCTCACCAAGTGACAGTGACGCCCAGGCCAGCCTTTAGCAGCAGTGACCTTTCCTTCCGGCCAGGTGCACAGCCAGGACACTGGTCCTCTTCCACCCTCCTGCCAGTCCTGTCCCCAAAAACCTTCCCGAGAGTTCCAGGCAGTCTCTCGGGGGGCCCCAAGACGAATGACCTGGCCTATTTCGTGACCGATGGTGACTATTCTTAATCTAAGCCACCAGTGAGGGACAGCGCCTCCCCTCTTCCAGAGAGTGCAGCCCTGCAGGGAGCAGGACTTGTTCTTGGCCACACACACACTGCAGCCCCACGTGCAGCGCTGTCCGCAGGCTCCTTAGGTCAGTGTGGTGCGGGCATAGCTGTGCGTGATGAGGGGCGGGGCCCTGTCCTTGTAGGCGGGTGCTTGTGGGGAGCACATGCGGTGGGCATCTCTGGCAGGGTCCTGGGCCTTCCTAGGCCGTGGGGACCAGTAGCTCTAACCATGTTTCCACCAGAGAAAAGCCAGCCACAAACCAGGAGTTAATGTGTCCAAGGCAGAAGGGCAAGATTCTCACCTAGGTGCTGTGTCTGGAAGACGGAGACAGAGGCAGATTTTTTGGAGAAGGGAAAGACGTGGAGACCACAGGGGAAGAGGAGGGGATGAAAAGGAGAGCTGTCTTTCTCTCCTGTGAGAGAAGGGAAAGACGTGGAGACCACAGGGGAAGAGGAGGGGATGAAAAGGAGAGCTGTCTTTCTCTCCTGTGAGGACCTCGTCCTTATCCAGAATGCAGCTGTGCATCTGGAATATGGTCACAGATCCCCAAGACCTTTAAAAAGAAGATGCCCTGGGCTCCCCAAAGGAACTATGTATGGTGAACCCCAAGAGGTGTGTCCTTGTGGGCCCTTTCCCTGGAGCCAGCTGGGTTTACGGCTACTGCTGCTGGCCATGGGCATACATTTGATGCTTGCCAGGCTGGGGAGGGGCCAGGCTCTGTATAAAGCATACATGGAGCAGATTCTGTGTTTAGGGTTGGATCCCACCCTGAGATGCCTCATTTGGATGTGCACATATTTCCCACGTTGAGAATCTGAAACACTGCGAGTCCAGGCGTTTCAGATAAGGATATTCCAACTTGTACAGCTCTCCCTCTGGAAGGTCCCATGGGCCACCACCATGTTCCTGTCCTGGGCCACAACTTCCAGGAGCCTAGGGCGTCACAGCCCTCGTAGACTGGTCAGCTCTGATTTTCTAGTACTGTGTTTCACTTCTCCAGGTGCAGGTCTTATTCCCAGGGACTGGCATGGTCTCTTTCCCCCGAGTGTGGGTCCAGGAACGGTCCCTTGGGAACTGAAGGAGTGTGTCCTGGCTGCCAGGGTCCTGGACTGGCTAATGACAGTTTACCTGCAAAAGGGCACTTCCTATATGGAGGTTCCCATTATGCACTTCACAGAAGATGCAGGTCAGACGAAAGAGCAGAGGAGACCAGGGCGTAGGAGACCTGAGGGTCCAGGCTGAGTCTTCGCTGGCCACTGACCACAGTCAGAAGCAATGAGCAGGCATGGAGCCCCGGGGATCTGGAATCGCAGGGGTGTGTTTATCCTGTCTCCCCATGTGGACCTGCAGTATACCTACAGCAAATGCAGAGGACCGTTTGCAGGGGCGTGCTTGGAAAAGAGGGCCATTTGCATTTTCGACATTGTTTGGGGAGTCTGCCTCCTAATGAGGAGATCTGATCGTTTCGCAGTTCTTTAAGAGCAGCAGGGTGTTACCGTTCAATGAAACGATTGTCGTCTTTTTTGGTAGCGTTAATAACCTGTGTGGCTCCTTTTCACATCTGGTTTTATCCTCTACCTGGTTTTAGAGCCGTGGATTTGGCTCAGCAGGTTTTAAAGGCTGGCCTGGCTGCTTTTGTCTGTGGACAGGGAAGGATGTAGGGCATGCTGCTCTTCGGGGGAGGGTTGTCTGGGCGACTCGGGGTGAATGACAGGCAGCCCTCCCACGTGGCAGTGACGGTGCCATCCACCGGCCATGGCTCACCCCGAGTCTCCGTGGCGGCGGTCATCTCAGGTGACGCTGTCTTCTTGTAGAGATTAGATCAGTGCTCCTTACCTGGGCCCTTCTTCATCTGCAGCATTTGGGGCCACGGAAAACAACGGATAAAATTCAAGGGCCTGGAATCTCCTCGGGGAGAAGTGTGGTGTTTCGGCTTTGGGGCTTCAGTTAAGCTCATCCGGCTCGATGAAGCTCTACAAGAGCCACCGGGGTCCTCTGGGCTGCTGAAGCCTCCCATCTCTCAGGGCTGGGCACCTCCGGACCTGGACATTCGTGGTGGGCACTAGGTGTTTGTGACCAGCAGAGGCAGTAATGAGTGACATTCAGGAGCAAGACCTGGGGACAAGGGTGCCGAGCAGAGGTGAAGAGGACCGAGCACGCAGTGTTGGGGATTTCTCTCCAAGCGCCTCTTTCCTTCCCACCCACTCACTGCAGTTAGTAAGACGGAGCTGGCATCCGTCCTCAGCGCCAGTCCAGGACAGTCCGAGTCAAGGGGCAGAAACGACGGGTGCTGCAGCACGGGTCTGGGAGAGGGGGAGATGGGGTTTTAATGCTGCATCGAGGGTCTTTTTGTGGGGAAATTTCCTCAGAAAGGATGTGGAGGGTGGGAGTGACAGATCACGCACACGCATGCTGCTGGATGCCTTTGGGTCCATGGCGATTTGTCCTGCTAGGCCGCCAAGGGTGTCCCTCTACCCAGGACGATGGCATGCTCAGTGTCCACAACCCGAAGCTTGTTCTTCTGAAGCAGAAGGACCTGTGGGGCCTTTTCAAGGCCGTGCCTGGAGCTTAGTCCTCTCGTCCCTTCTCAGGCCCGAGCTGGTGTTTTGCTGTGGCTTGAAGAGCTGAGTCAGGAAAAGTCTGGAAAGTGTGATCCCTGTGACGGGTGGAACCCTGGCTCTCGGAGGTTGCAGAGTCGCCTGCACCGTTCTCTCCAACCTTGGCTCACGCGCCTGCCTCCTCCCAGGGTCACTCCGAGTGCTCCCAGCCGGGCACTGGCAGAGCTCTCATTGTCCCGGCGACTCCAGCTTGCTCTGCTGGGCAGAGCACAGCTTAGCAGGGGGACTCACAATGAGGCCGTTGTTCAATGCCGCCGCCCTCGCCGCCCGGTGTGTGGAGAAGCGTGTGATCGGTGCACATTTGCGGAGAGAAGTACGGTGGCGGTGAACGATCACTGGTGCTGTCACAGATTCTGTTTCTACCAGTTGCCCGGAAACCACTGGGGCAGGGCCTGCGGCACCCCCGGGCCTGAGGATGGTGGAGCCCGAGGCCGGTCCACTTGGGCGAGTGGGAGGAGGGTGACCCAGTTTGGGATTTGAGAGGCCCCATGGGGGACCTTGGGCCTTGGGGCCCTGGAGGGGCGGCTGTGCCAGGAAGTGGCCCAGAGTTCCCTGTTGGGAGCCCAGCGTCCTTTGTTCCCTTGGGACTCGGCTTTGTTCAAGGGGCACATGGCCCATCGCTGCCCCTTTGAGCCCCCAAACACAGTGCCACGGCAGCGCGATTGATCACCTGCTCCCTCCTAGGGTGCTGTGACCCTACACGCCCACCTGCAGCCCAGAGCCTCGGTTTCTCCATGTTGGTTTCCTCTTAGGCCCCTGGGTGACCATCGCCGAGCCTGATTGCTCCCATGTGAGGACGGTGGGATCACCCTGCGACTTGGGGTCAGGACGAGAGGGCCCAGCTGCACTGGACCAGGCATCAGGCGCAGGAGTTGTTCACTGCCTCTCCCGCATCTTTGGTGATGTCCCCGCTGGGCGTGACACCATGTCTGCACGGCGCCCGCACCCCCTGGGACAGCAGCCTGGGGAGGTGGTGCTCTGGGCTGCGTCCAGGGATGACCCTGTGTGGGGCTTCTCCTCCCCACTGCCCCTTTTTCTTACCCACTTTCTGTCTTTCTTCTTTCCTTTCTTCTTCCCATATTTCCGCGTGGAGCAGTAGGTTGTGTGCATTTATATGTGTAGGAAAGCACTTACAAGCCCCGGTAGGGGGCCTTCTGCAAGTACACAGCATAGTTACTGTAAGTCATGATCCTATGAACTAGCCGGCACAGGGGTGCACTCCTGTAATTCCAGCATTCAGGAGGATGGGCAGGAGGGCTGCTGCCTATTCAAGGCCGGTCTGGGATCCCTAGTAAATTCAAGGCCTGAACTGCATAGCAGAACACTGTCTCAGAAAACCCAAAACGAAACAAAATCCCATGAACTAGTATTTCTGGTGAGTTTTAGAAAATTTTTCCATGACTACATTAAGGACTGAGAAATTGCAGTTGATCAAACTAGCCTGACTTGAAATGTCCACAGAGTAGAAACAATCTCCAGAGGTGTTGGGAAATAAAATGTTACAGTGTGTATTGTTGCTTGAAAAAAAAAATTAAGGTCACGGCTAAAAAATGTGTGTGCAGCTTTGGTCTCTGTTTAAGAACTGGCTTCAGAGCCGGCATAAACAGAGTGAGTCGGCTGAAACGTGTTTCACAGATGGAAAACAGCACTCGTGAGTGTCAGCTTCGTGGCCATAAAAGGAGAGAGGAGAGAATGTATAGCGTGACACGCATGGAAAGTGAAATAAATCACAGGCCACATCACGACGCCCCGGTGGAAGCTCTGACAGGCAGTGGGTAGCGCTCGTGTGGGTGCTTTGTGGTGAGAACTGGAAACAGACAGCTGTGGATGTGATTAGGGTTTTAAAAGTCTCTCGTGGTTGACACGGGTAGTGCAGGCGTTACCACTGTGACCGTCAGAAGCACGTGACGTGCGGCGTTGGGTCCTTGGAGGGGCTGGGCAGCAGTCACGGCTGTTCTGAGGCCTTTCCCACGCCCTGCACCCACTCAGCATCGGGTCCCGCCCTGCCACCCTTGGCCCGGCGCCTCTGTGGTGTTCGTTGTCCGTTAACCTGAGAATTCCAGGCATCTCGTAGAGGCGAAGTCAGGCCCCTGTGCCTCTGTTTGTATGGTTTATTTCATCCAAGGCTGTGTTTCTAGGGTGCAGGCAGCCCCGTATTGCAGTCTCACCCCTTTTCATGCCTCGATACCGGTTAATCAGCACTTGGGTTGTTCTGCCCTGAGATGAGGCCTCCGTGACCCTTGGGGCACTGAATCTCTCTGGGACTTGGTTATTGAGGGGCCATGTCCCCTTGTTGTCATGAAAGCAAGCAGTAGGCCTTGCAGTGTGTGACCTCAAGGTGCCATAGCCTACAAACACTGCGGGACACGGGTTACCAGTGTGTCAATCTCCCATACCTCCCCTGCAGAAAGATGGCTCCCCGCCTTACCTGTTGAGGGCCTGCAGTGGAAACCCCTGATTTGACAACTAATCTTGATTTAAATGCTGTAAGAGTCTGTGCTGTAAAGCTAAGACTGCAGTGGTGTGATTGCCTGCATTTGGGCATCATATGTTTTAACCTGTGTGTTGCCTAAAGCAGACAGAAAACCACGCTGGAATCCGATTTCCGTTGCATGAAACCATGGTAGTTTGCCTGCTCAGCCTCCTCTGTCCCAGGCCTCAGCGGCACAGGCCAAGGGCCAGCAGGTGCCCCCAGGGCCGCCCCTCCCTCTGTTCTCTGTGCCCGTCCTGGCCTCAGGGCAGGGGCTGCTGCCCAGTCACCCTGTTGGAAACATGCTTTCTCAGACAGCCCCAGGTTGGAAGGGCCAGGCTAGCCGGCCCCCTGTGCAGCAGAGCAGCAGCGTGACTATGCTGACCTCTTGGTTGCTCTCCAGCTGTATGAGTGGGCAGCTTCGGCTCCACCCCTGCAGCCCACTGCTGTCCTAGCCCTTGCCCGTGCCCTCAGTTCCCCAGTCGGGAGCCAGATGGAGAGCAGAGAAAGGCTTTGTCCCTTGAAAGTCATGAACCTACAGGCAATGTCCCCATGTCCCTAAATCACCTGGAGAGCACCCTACAGGTGCTTGGAGGGATGACTGCCAGTGTGGAGATCAGCATTGCTCACCACTTACCTGAGGGCCCAGAGTGGCCTTTGGTGCAGGACTCCAGCCAGAGGCAGGTGGCTGTTTCCCAGCAGCTGGGCGGATGGAACCAGGCCATGGCTGCCGGTAACAGGCACATCTGAGGCAGATGTGGGTCAGTAAGTCAGACAGGGTCTGACTAGGCCTCACCTATGGGGGAGCCTCTGAGTACAGAGCCTCAGCCCGGCCCCGTTTGCTGGCCTGGGCGTCCATCAGCCTCGCCTGTCCCCTGTGCGAAGACGTGGAGATCCCTGCAGCACAGAGCTTTCCCCGCTTCCTGGGTGTCTGGCTCTCAGCTGCCTGTCTTGTCCATCGCTGCGGGGAGAAGCAGAGGCAGGGCCAGGGTTCCGTGGGGTCCTGGGTGGTTGGAAACTAATGTCTTTTCCTATTTGAAAGAGTACTATAGATGGTCCCTGACTTGAAGATCAGTTGATTTATGAGTTTTCAGCTTTACAGTGGTGCAAAACAGATGTGCATTGGGCAGTAGCGTACTTGGAATTTTGAATTTTGGTCTCTGCCTGGGCTCGGGGTGGTTAATGTTTAGATGCCTCCACGTTGGTCCGCAGCTGTGGTGGGAGGGGACAAGTGACGCTCTGCGCCCTGCGGCCTCTCATATCGCTTGTCTGGTGCTTCATGGATTAGGTGTAGTAGGTGGACTTTTGACTTAGGGTGTGTATTCACTTTATGGTGCATTTATCAGGGCAACCCTATTATACACAGGACAGCATCTCAATTTTGAAAAGTACAAAAAACATCTATCGAGATAAGGAAAATCACCCACACCTCTACCCACTGATCAGGACCTGTTAGCATTGTAGTGAAGCATTTGGTGTTTCCAGATGTTTCCAAGACAGAAACATCGACTCCTGTTGAGAGCCTATTAAGTATGTGATTTTGGTCCTGCCTTTAAAAGGTTGTCATTCCATGAAATATTTTCCACATCCCTGAGTTTTTATAGTCATAATCAGGGGCTGAAAACTTTGTTTGGTGCCCAATGTTGTGTTCCCTGCACTTCGCTGTGAAGATTTTTCAAACCTAAACTTTAACCTTTCAGGGAACACCCAAGGACCTACCTCCGCCATTCTGAGTTAACATTTTTCTCTATTTTTATTTTCACGTATCTATTCATCTGTCCATCTAACTATTTAAATGGAAATAAATTAAAGACATTCACTTTCCCCTAACTACATGTTTTGTTATCTAGAGTTTTCCTTGGCATTCTTTTAGTTTATAGACACTGAAATGCACAGATCTTAAGTTTATGTTTGCTGAGTTGTGACAAATGTGCCCATAAAGTTTTATAGTTGTGGTCGTCTATTCTATCATTTAAAACAATACCCAGCATCAAATTAGAACATCTGCAGGGGGTGATCGCAGATTATTTTAGAACGGTATCAAAGGTAATGCAGAACTTTTCATATGTAACTTTATTTGAAAATTAAACATTTGTCACAGTACAAGCATCTTAAAATGAGTGATTTTTTTTTATCTGAAAAAGGCACATTTTAATATATTTGTACAATGTTTGTTAGTTGTGTTTTTTTCAAAGCGCTTCACTTTCATACGGTTTCATTAAAGTAGGAAAGAATTTGCCTCACTTGGTGGTTTGTTATATTTCCTTCCAGTAGACTGGTGGGAGAACACAGATTATTTTTTTGAAAGACACAGCCTTCTCTTCAGCTCTAACAGGAGGGTGGTACACACTACTAGAGGTTTTTAAATTTTATGGCTGTGCCCAGGCCACTTCTGGGTCAGTCCCCTCCTAGGGGCGTCTGACACTGGCTGTCACCTGATCAAATTCTTGGAGGAGGTGCGGAGTGCCTGCACATCTGTCCTCCTTCAGAGTTGGGGTTCTTGCAGCCTGGGGGAAACATGCTTTGATTTCGCCCAGCCATCGCTGTGGTTTTGCAGGGCCCTGCCGGTTCTTAGTTGTGACTCACAGCTCTCTTCCAGCACTCTAAGTCGAGTTTGTGTTGTGTGGTTCAGGCACAGCGTAGGGTGGTCGGGATGCTTTCCGGTAACTGGGCTTCAAGGTGCTGGTGTCTAGGATTAAACGAATCAATGCGTGTCGTGTCCACTGGCTGTGCTCATGCTGTGACGTGTCCCCTTTTCCAGCACCCCACTGTTTGCCCTGGAGGAAGTGGGTGTGAGGGTGCGGGCGTGCTGGGGTCTGTGACGCCCACTGGCTCGTGGCCCTGGGTGGCACCGTGGCTGCCCGGCCGGGTCATCACCCCACGGCCTGTCCCTCCTCTTAGCCCCTGGCACCTGCAGCCACTTGCTGCCTTTTACTGCTGTTCTTTCCTGCAGCCAAAGCCTCCCAGTGTAATTTTCCACACTGACTTTGTGGTATTTTGCCCACTGGTGATGGGTTTCTGTCTTACTTTTCCAAATAAGGACGTCTGCTGTCTGCAGCCGCAGAGCTTTGAGAAATCTGCAGGATGGCAGCGCTTCGCAGCTGCCTTAGAATAGCTCTGTGGGCTCTTTTGCTAAAGAGAGGCAGAGGATTTTGATTTTGTTTTGTTTTTTATAAAAAAAAAATCAGCAACTGGAGACTCAAAAGCCTGGAGAAAACAGCCCAAATTCAGGAGGTTGGCCGATGCAAGGCCTAGACAGTTGTTGTCCAGGTCCAGAGAGCACTGCAGGCCAGGAGATGGCTTCAGCTTGCTGCCCCATCTCCAAGTTTGGGGGGCTTTGAAACACCCTCTGTCTGTGGCTTTCCAGCCTTGGTCACCTGTGAGTCAGTGATGACGTTGTACGCCTCGCGGAAGGCCACAGTCAGACACTGCCTAAGTTCTGCTGCTGTCACAGATGCCAAGGCCGGGCGCCGTCAGCAGTAGACTTCATCCCTCACCCCCGGGCCAGCTCGGTTGGTTGGGTCCTCAGTCTTCTCACTGAACCCTCACTGCAGAGAGGGGAGGCCGAGTTTTCCCTTCCTCTGCTGTGGAGCACACTCTGCACATCTCCCCAAGGCCTCCCCTTCTGAGCCCGTGGCCGTGGGCCCCAGACTGCAGCCTCTGACAGACGTGCGTAGAGTCCAGCAAGCGCCCGCCACATGGCAGCTGTTACTGTCACCCTTGTCCTCTCTGGAGCACGTGGGGAGAGGGGTTTCCTTCACTCGTGGCTAGGCGCAGGTTGCCGCTGTGTCCTAGGTGGATTTCTGCGTGTCAGTCCAGTAGTTAACTGGGTCACCCCGCAGTGAGCCACCGTGGGAAGGAAGGCTGTTGTCTGCCCCAGAGCTGCTAAAGTGGTGAGGAAGAGGAGGACAAGGACCTTCGAGGTGGAGGAAGTGGCCAGGTGGAGGAAGTCATCCTCATCCTGGCATTTTGTGGAGTTTCAAAGTGAATTTTAATACAGATGATGGACTCTCAGTCCCACCCCAGAGGGAAGAGAATACCTGTCACCGTCATCCGTCCTGATTTTCTGTGTGTGTGCTGTGAATCAGCCAAAAAAGAAAACAACAGGTTTTCTGAACAGTTAGAATCTATGAGGATTCTGCAAAGCGGCCGAGGGCCATAGCTGCCTTCTCACGCTGACTCGTACTTTACAGTGCCCTGATTTTTATTGCCTCCTTTTATTTCCAGTCTAAGTTTTAAGCCCAGAATCTGTCTCTGGGCACTTCAGTAAAGCTGAGCTTGTCAGTTTTCCAGAAATGACTTGGAAGAAATAAAACTAAAATAGGAAGCATTAAGAATTAACTTGAAAGTTCAGATCATTGCCCAATTGCATATTTTTACTTAATCATACTCAGGACTCAGCAAATGCATTGGCCTTAGATGAATTCAGCGTGGATTCACAAACTTAATTTTTTTCCCGTTTCAGTGGGAGTGTAGAGTTGATTTGCTGACAGTTTGACCAGACAGAAAAGCAGGTGTAGAAGTAATCAACAGGCCAGGCGCTCCGGGGCTGTGCGTTGGGTTGGCTGCCTTTCCCCTCTGCTTCCACTGCTCCTGGGAAGTACTGCTCCCTGGATGTGGGCCCACAGGGGGCCGTATCCCAGTCCCCAGCCCTTCCGCCAAGCCATGGTCCCGTGGCTGCCAGCTCTTTGCACTGGACAGGACGCTGGGTACGACTGTCACTTGCCACTGCTTGCTTCTAGACCAGAGCTCAGTGCGGCGCCCTGCCAGTTTCCCCAGGGGACTCCCCGGGTTTTTTTTTTTTTTAAATCAGTTGTACATAGAGAGTTCTACCCAAAGGACCCGGCTAATATAAACTGTTCCAGTCTGGGGAAGAGACCCAAGAAGTGGGTGAGCGGGACTCCACTGCGGTCCCGCACGGGATTGGCGACGGGCTCTTCTCTGACATCTTGAAAATATAAATTCCAATTTCCTGGCTTTTTAAAAAAAATCCTATCTCCTTATTTATTTAGGCGATGGGGACCTTGCACAGGCTAAGCCCACTCTGGACCACCTCACTGTGCCTTTAGTCCCCTCCCTATTTTAAAGGAAGTAGTACACACTGTAGATAATTTGGAGACTATAAAAAGCCACCAGAAAGAAAACTAAAACCGCTCATCGTTCTGTCCCCTCAAGGTGAGCGCTCTCGAATGTTTAGGTGTGTATTCCTCCAGCCCAGGTCCCTGTGTGCACCCGAGACACATAATCATGTTGAGATCACCACACGCACTGTAATTTTCACTTGCATTTTCCTTTGAATGTCTACGAGTGTTTCTTGTATATTTCATGGTCCAGAAGCGCTGGAGTATTTCCAGACTGAAAGTGGACGACGAGGTCCACTACAGGTCTCGGTGATTTATCAAGAGCAGAGGAAAGGTAGCTGAGATGAGCTCAGCTGCCGTGATCCCTTCCCTGTGAGAAAAACCTAAATCACACCTGTGTCCCTGAATACACAGAAGGAGCTGAGGGAAGCGGACCTCCGCGGTGCTCGCCGAGGGTTAGCAAAAGGGCAGGGGCAGCGCTGTGAGCGGTGCATCCCGGCTGGTCCCCAGCCTCGTGCTTCAGGTGGGGTGATGCCCCTGTGCCCTGGCGTCTGGCGGGAGTGCCCGCCTCTGGGGGCGCCCACCGATGCTGAGTGCCCTGCTTCACTGCTTTCCTAAGTGGAAAAACAAGCTATCTTGTTCTAATTCCTGGTGATCGTGTTTACTGAGGCCTTTCCTTTCTTGTGAGGATGGTTATCCTGTTGCTCGTAGCACAGTATTCTTCTGTTAGGACTTAGATTCTGTTCCTGGTTTACCCTTCGCATTTGAAGCTATTAAGTGGTGTCTTTGGATATAGATAAAAATCCTAGCCAAGCTATAGTGTTTCCCCATGACTGTTTTTGCTTTTGTCTCTGTTTAGAAAGGACATGTTCCAAGAATAATGAGAAATCCATTGTTTTTCCTAATTCCTTTATGATATGTTTTTCACTCCAGGGATTGAACTCACGACCTCTCACTTGCCAGGCAGGTGCTTATGTCCTTTATGTATTTTTGCATCTAAATTTTAAATTTATCAGTCCTAGGGTCTGTTTTGATGTGTAGTGCAATCTCATGTTTTTTAAATCTCAGAATTCTTATGCAGTTATTTCGAGGACATCTACCAGATAGCTCATTTTTCCCTCACTGGTTTCCTGTGTGGATTTTAAAAACCTCATCAGCTCTCAGAGCTGTTTCTGAGCTTTCTGTGTGGCCCCCCTGGCCTGTGTGTCTGTGTTCCGGCACCGCCCATTGTATTCCTGATCTGATAGTCATACTCACTGATGTTATTCTTCCATGGCGTAGTATTCTTGGCTCTTTTTACCAGTTTATTTTTCTCTATCACAGTCAGCACACTTTTTCCAATAAGGGCCCGGGGTGAACGTTTCAGGCTTTGGCATCACTGGGGCACAGTTTCGCCTTTGTCACACAGGGCAGCCATAGAAGAGCGATCAGAAAGGACGCTGACTTCTAATAAAATACTATGTACGGAACAGGCTTCAGCAAGATTTATCCCGAGACCGTAGTCTGCCACTTCTAAAGTAGGCATAGTTTAGAATCATTTTGTCAAATCATTCCAAACTCTCAACTACTCTCAGATACATTTAAACACTGTACGTAATGTATTACATGTAAAGTCACGTACATATGTATAAAATATTGTGCAGATTTGATACCTATGTGTTACCTCTGTCAGCATGTCCATAATGTTACCTATGGCACATGCCCAAAACTGCGTGCATACCGTGTGACACGTGTGAATATGTGTATAATGTATGCATGTGTATTACATATGTAGAAGGGGCTTAAAATGACATCGTACTTAGCAAACGATTTGAGAAAAAACACAACATCTGTGTCCTACAGTCCCTTCCTATCTGAAAGACGGACCTCGGTGTTCCGGTTCCGCCCAGGTGGCCTCATGGATTTCCGGTGAGCTTTAACCCTTGCCATGGCTTCCAGTCCAGCTTCCGTGGGGAGGGGGCTCCATGCCCGCCCACCCAGTCTGTGGTTTGCTAGAAAGATCACAGGCTCCGGAGCTGGAGATCACAGCTGTCTATAGGGACAAGGCTCACTGAGAGGGGCAGGAGGAAGCCACCCCCGCTCCCGGCCCCCCATCTTTCTCTGGCCCCCAAGGGGCCTCCCCCAAAATGGGATGGGCCTCCAGCTCTGCGTGCAACCACAGGCGATTCTGGGTCCATGCCGAGCACCTCTGCTCTCTGTGTCTGTCCTTCCTTTCACACCTGAGTGTTTAGTTGCCCACTGCGCACGCAGAATCTGTGTCCTGTCCCCCAGGTGGATGGGCGGATGCAGCAAGGGCCTGGCTTGCTCTTCAGCCCTGGATTCCAACTGCTTACACGCTCCCCAGGGGAATGTCACTGCTTGTTCCCTTTGGAACTCTCCTCTGCAGTGCCCATCACTCAGCCTGTCCAGAGGAAAGCGTCTCCGTCCTGTGGCATGAGGGGGAGGCCTGGAAAAGCTGCTTATTTTGGGCAGAAGCCTCTAGAGCACTCTCAGACAGGCTTCCCACTGCCCGTGGCGGCAGTCTGGGCCTCAGTGTAGGTCAACCAAAGAGACAGGAGGGTTTGCTTAGAGACAGTTTGCTGCCACCACCCCCTCCCGAGGGCAAACCTGGCTGCCCCGCAGGCTCCCCAGCTCTCATCCCAGGACCTCGCTCAGTACCTGTTTTCTTCCCCAGGTCTCCACCTCCTAGAGCCAAGTGGCAGCCAGCATTGCGATTGTTTCTGAACTGCTCGTCTCTCCAGTACATGCCGAGGTCCAGTGTTCTGAGAGTGAGACGCTTACAATGTGAACAGCACTGACTTAAGCACCTTGAGCTTTTGTTTTCTTTTGAGACCGGGTCTCACTCTGTGTTCCAGCCTGGCCTTGAACTCAGCGTGTAGCCCAGCGATCCTCCTCCTCAGCCTGCAGTGCTGGGACTACAGGTGTGCGCCATCATGCCCAGTTAACTTGAGCTCTGGCTGCCTCCTGTCCGGAATGTGGTGATGCGGGGTAACCAGGACAGGCACACTGCGGTCAGGCGCCAGCCCGTCTGCAGGCAGGCCCAGCTGAGGGCGACCAGGTCTGAGAGCTGGCTGCGGAGCCTGGTTCCCATCTACTGATTTCTGGCTGCCTCTCCGGCCTCCCGTCTCTCTGCAGGCCTTGTTGACAGCACAGAGCAGCTGGCGGGCTCCTGTGCCCGTCGCGGGTCTCCTTCAGCCTGAGTTCTGAATGTGGCTTGTGCTTCAGACAGGTTTGCCGTTTACAGGGGCACTGGTCGCCCTGTGAGCACCCAGCTGCCTTTCCCTGCACAGCCAGCCCTCCCTGCACAAGGTTTGTGTGGCTGCGTTCTGGGCAGGCACGAAGACATTCGGGGTGAAAAGTGCCTTCGTCCCACGCACAGCACCGTCAGCAGCCTTGCACAGCGCACACGGGGTCAGGGGCTCCCGAAGGACGCGTGTGGGGTCTCACAACTGCCATGTTTCCTAAAGGGACCTGGGTACCCAGGGCATGGGGACCCATAGGTGTCCGGGAGCCCTTTGCCAGCTGACTCGGATCCCGATCTGGAGAGGTGATTCTCTGGAAAGCCAGGCAGGGACCCAGCCCAGTGGGGACACGGCCGAGGTCAGTTCACACAGGAATAAACAGCTTTAATTTTCCACGTTGGTCTCTAAGATGTTGGTTTATTCATGAATTAGAACGGGGTGTTCAAGAATTTTGCAGCAGGTTTTTGTAGTTTGTTTTTTTCCACAAACAAGAGCTCCCCCCCACCTGCCACTCTTTATCTCGCCGCCCAGAGGCACCTATTCATTTTGATAGCGGCCCAATCAAAACATAACTAGGACCAAAGCAGGCTCCAGAAATACCATGTATGTGTCCGGAAACTTGTGCCTTTGTCTTCGCCTTGCCTTCGTCCCAGGGTTCACATTGTCCAGGTGCTCGCTTTTTCATAAACTGGACCACTGAGGACCCTGTCCCCCAATCCAAGCTAGGATGGGATAAGCACCTCCGTGCTCGAAGTCCCCGCCAGCAGTGTCTGCTCCAGCGCTGAGCCGTGAGCCAGGCCCTTTCTTGACTCTGGAGGAAAGCGGTCTCCTGCCTGTGTGTCCCCACAGAGGGGGCAGTGCTGGCTGTCCCCGCAGCCCCAGTAACAGTGTGTCATTTGGATCTGTTCCAGAGTTCCCTGAAGAGAAGAGGCAGTCGGGAAATGTACAAAGAAAAGAAGGCCTTCAGCCAGGTAAGCGAGGCCTTCATGCCGAGGTCACTGCTCTTGAAGAAGAAGCGGTCGCAATGGGAGTTTTGGCAACAAGTATTAGCTTTGCCTTCAAATTCAGAAAAAATGTTCCCTGCCGACCCACCACACATTCATGACTTGGCGGGTGAACCTTTTTCCCCAAAGCCACAACTTCTTCCTCTTGTCGCTTTCTCTGTCTTGTGTGAAGGGCTTCAGGTTTCTCCAGGAAGAACAAACTGGCTTTGTGTGAAATGTAAGGAGGTGCAGGCCTGGGGTCAGGCAGGACCCCTCAGGCCAAGGCCATCACGCAGTAAAATAGCGCAGCCACATCCTTCACAGGCTGTTGGGGTTTTTTGTTCTGTTTTTGGATTTGGGGGTTTGCACATGCGCCTGTATTTAATATGCAAGCTGAACATTGCCTTAAATTGTTCTGATGGAAAGTAACGTATTCCTGCAGGGGTAAAAACAGGAAAAACTCAGCCCTTTTTGCACACACTAAGTATGTGTCCTTCAAAGTCATTTTTACTTTTCTGCAAAGATATTTTGCTGTGTTTCTTTCTCTTTTTTAATTGCTGCTAGTTTCAAGTGTGGGGGTAACAAAGGTGTTATTATCGGCTTCCTGAGCTCCGAGTGCCCTCACAGTAATGAGAGAGATGCCCAAGTCAGGGTGCACGGGAGGCCGCAAGCACCCCATCCCTGGGCCCCTATCCCTGGGCCCACAGGCCTTGGCTCCCTCTGATTCCCCCCAAACTCACTGTCCCTAGAGGGTCATCTGAGGAGGACGGGGCAGTGTGAGCAGTGGGCATGCAGCAGCGAACTGTCTCACCACCTTCTGCTCCCCCAGACCTACCCGGGGTCCTGGCGCTCGGTGCCAGCCTTTTCCACCCTCTCAGGCCTAGGACAAGTTTCTGTTTCCTTGCTCTTGAGCAGCCAAGAGCTTTTCCTAAAGGGCGACTGCAGCCAAGTGTGCTGCGGGGAGCAGTGTGTGCCTGGCAGTGAGCCCAGCACCCCAGGAGCTGCTGTGCTGCTGGCTGGGTGCAGGCACAGGGGCCGGAATGTGGAGCCCTCTGCCTGCCTGCAGGGTGATTGAGAAAGGAGTTTCTATTCAGCAGCAAGCGGGAGCGGAGTGCCTTGGGAACTGCAGGCTGCCCACCAAAACCCAAAGGAAGCTGGTGCCCCGGTACAAGGTAGGCACGCGGCCGTCAGCGCTGGGGTGCTGGCTACATGCAGCCTTGCAAGCCAAAGAATATATAGTGACGGCAATATATTTCTGTTGCTTGACAAGGCCCTTCCGGCTGGAGGTGACGGTGCTGGCCCTGTGTGTCTGCCCCCTGCCATGCTTGCCTCTCTTTGCACATCAGGAATCGGTTCCTGTGGAGAGTTGTCGCACAGCCTCCTGGAGCTGTCTGGAGGCTCTTATACCCTGCACTTAGGCCTCCTCTTGGACTTCCTGGCATCTGGGCAGGTTCCAGTGTCTTTTTTTTGTTTTGCTTTTTTGAGACAAGGTCTCACTGTGTAGTTCAGGCCAGCCTTGAGCTCTCTTTGTCATCCAGGCTGGCCTTAGACTCACTGCAATCCTCCTGCCTCAGCCTCTTGAGCAGTGTGATAAGGGGCGTGAGCCCTGGCTGGCTAGTTTCCAGAGTCTTTGGTTACGTGGTGGGGCAGCTGTCCAGCCTTCTGCCAGCTGAGCCACTGCTGTGATTCCCCCATTTTCTTGGGAGTGGATAGGCCAGACTCAGCTCCGTTAGGGCCCAGGCACAGTGGCCCTCAGGGAGGGATTTGCCCCCTCCCCACACGTGCTCCCCGAGGTCCCCAGCCCTGCTTCAGCCCTGGTGGCGGCTGCGTAGTGCATGCACAGGTGTGAGTAGCAGTGACATATGCTCACTTGTCTCTGGTGTCCCTGCTCCCCATGTAGCTTCTTTCTTAGGGAACCAGAAGACTGTGGACCTCTTCTCACTCTCAGGTAATCTGTGACTGTGTCACTTCTCAGGTGCGTGTGGAGCTGTGTGCCTCTGCCGGCCTCGGCCTGGCCCCTAGGAGAGGGAATAGTGCTGGTGGGAGTCAAGCTTCCGGAGTGCAGGTGGACGGGGCAGGTCCTGTCCAGAGGCAGGATGTTTGGAGGAGCACTCTGCAGCCCCGCAGTGTCCCGGTCCTCTCAGAGACCCTCCTCCCCAGTTCTGCCAGCCTGGTCGCCTGGTTCCAGGCAAGAGCTTGTCCCTGCCCTGCCTGCACCTCCTGGGCGGCCTCCGCTGCATCACTGCCTCATGGTCACAGCAGGGGTCCCTGCAGCTGGATGGCCTGTTGCCTGGACTTTTTTGGAGGCAAAGGGGCCCGCAGGTGATTTTGGCCAATGCACCAATACTGCCTGTTGGGGACGGAGGGTCCCAAATGAATTCATTTACAAAATCCCTGCCTCGGCTGAGATCTCGGCTCGACTGAGATCGTGTCTATCTTAGCATCCTGTGACCTCCATTCCTTTACTGGAACCACAGAGAGCGGTCAGTGTATTTGGATTCCTTGCACATCTTTGTTTTAAAACAAGTTGATTGTGCTACTTTAGAAAGTTCTAGGAAACAGCATGCTGGTCTCAAGCACACAGTAAACATTTGCTGCAAGAATGGGTGAAAGAACCCATGAGCAAATGTGCCCGTCTTCAGTATTAGGGGTACACAAAGTGCACGCCTTTGACAGCTCAGATGGTCTCCATTGGCCTTTACCTGGAAAGGTTGCCACCCCAGCGCAGTGGTAACTGTTTTGCCCAGCAGTTGAGCAGGGCCAGCACCCTGTGTTCCAGATTCCCCCAGAAAGCTGTATGGTTGCCTAACCAAACCCAAACCAAATCCTGCATGTGCGGAGTGACATTTTTGGATTATTCCCCACACACCAAGGACCATGGAAGAGTCGCTGACTTCATTCTCTAGTGTTGACTGCATTCGGACAGAGGAGCCTGTTTCAGGGCCGTAGGATCTGGGGATTCACTGTCACAGCTGTTTGGAAGTCCAGTGACCTGCCCACTGGCCTGAGGTTCAGTGAGGATCTTGATTTAGACACCAGGAAGCAGGTTCCTCAAGCCCCTAGATGGTGGGGAGCAGAGCTGGGGTGCTGTGCAGTGTGTCTGCCCCAAGCCTGGCCAGGGGTCGGCAGTGGGGACATTGTCCCTCACGGCAGTCATGGGGTACACTGCTTTGCCCTGGCCACGTGCTTGGTCAGGGCTTTCGCTGGAGTCTTCCATGCTGTCTTTCCCCTCCACGGTTTTGCGCTGAGGGTGGAGAACCGGGAGGTACCCAGCAGGTGCTGGTTACTCCTCTCCCCCAGGGTCATCTTGCTCCAGGGTGCTACATCTCAGAGCCTCTGGTGACCATTTCCTTGCAGTGGCGACACCTTTGCTGCTTCTCCATGCCTCCTATCAGCCCTTTGGGATTGTGACAGAGAAGTGACCTGTGAAGTGGCTGCTGTTCCATCCCCACTGGCTGAGTAGGAGTCAGAGTTGCTTTCTAAGGCCAGCACGGAGTCCACACTGCGTCAGGCCTGAAGGCTGTATTGGGAGGCAGTGCTGACCGCCTCCCTTGGCCCAGAAAGCACCTTCTCTCCACCAGGGACATGGTCTGCCTTGGGGACCCTCCTGAGCCCTGTGGTCCCCCCCCGGGGGGGCTTCTGCCTAGGATCACTCCTCCATCCAGCACGTGGCTCCTGCCTCAGGCCTTGAGTTTACTGGCTGTGTCGCAGCAGCTGAGGGTGGGGAACAGCAAAGGCTCGCGGGCTCTTGCTGGCAAGAGACTGGTGGGGCCGGGTATCCAGCTTTGTGGTGCCAGCGAGGCTGCCTGCCAGTGCTCAGGGCTGACCCGGCACTGGCTTCCGAAGCCCCCTCCTCCCCATCACTTGTAGTGTTGTCTCCGTGTCGTCTTGGTGATGCCCAGTCTCGGGGACCTGCACCATTGCTGAGTGGCAGGCCTCCTGTCCCCGTCCCTGGACGGGGTGCTCTGGAGGTGTGGCCCTGACCGCTGAGTGCACCAGACTTGGCCAAGGGGTGCTGATGTCTCTCTAGCGAGTGCTGGTACTGAGCCAATTTGGATCTGCACTGTCACTCAGGGCCACCACAGTCCCTGTGGGCTTTGGGTTTCATTTCATCATCTCCTCCTTGGTCCGTAACCTGTATGGCGGCTTTCATGTGTGTGCTGTTTTCCGAAACTAATCCCTTGGTCTCTCGTGTTTCCCTGGTAAAGCACCAAGTGGCAGGCCTTTCCCAGGTCCCCTCCACAGGGCCCCTGGTCACCGCAGTCTGTCGGACTGCCGTCCCCGTGTAACTTCGCAACAGTGCAAGATCGGTGTTTGCGTTTCTGTGCATGTGCTGGGGGCGAGGTGTGAGGGGAACACCAGAAACACAAGCATTTGGTATTTTCGAGTAACGCGTCTCCCGGGCTGTTCTTTCCTGGCAGGATGACAGTGCCGACCTGAAGTGCCAGCTTCAGTTTGCCAAAGAGGAGGCCTCCCTGATGCGCAAGAAGATGGCCAAACTGGACAGGGAGAAGGACGAGCTGGAGCAGGAGCTGCAGAAGTACAAGGCCCTTTACGGGGACGTGGACAGCCCCCTGCCCGTGGGGGAGGCCGGCGGGCCCCCCAGCACTCGAGAGGCTGAGCTGAAGCTGCGGCTCAAGCTGGTGGAGGAGGAAGCCAACATCCTGGGCCGCAAGATCGTGGAGCTGGAGGTGGAGAACCGGGGCCTCAAGGCGGAGATGGAGGACATGCGGCTCCAGCACGAGCAGGAGGGAGCTGGCCGGGACCGCGTGCCCAGTGTCCCCACCTCACCCTTCGGGGATTCCCTGGAGTCCTGCTCCGAGCTGCGCCGGCACCTGCAGTTTGTGGAGGAGGAGGCCACGCTGCTGCGCAGGTCCATCTCCGAGATCGAGGCCCACAACCAGCAGCTGACCCACGAGCTGAGCAAGTTCAAGTTTGAGCCCTGCCAGGACCCAGGGTGGCTCAGGGATGGCGCGGGGAAGGGCGGTACCGCCCCCCTGCAGGAGGAGCTGCGCTCGGCCAGGCTGCAGATCAGCGAGCTGAGCGGGAAGGTGCTCAAGCTGCAGAGCGAGAACCGGGCGCTGCTGTCCGATGCCCACCTCGAGCTGCGGGCCCCGAGCCCCCGAGACAGCGATGTGGAGAGTGACGCGGGCCGCAAGGAAAGCGACACGGAGGACGGCCGCCCGGGCCAGCCCAGGCGGGAGGGCCCTGTGGGTGGGGAGAGCGACTCGGATGACATGTTCGAAAAGACATCGTCGGGCTTTGGAAGCGGAAAGCCGTCGGAGGCCAACGAGCCCTGCCTGGCAGAGCTGAGGACGCCCGAGGACACCGAGCGCCTGGCGACGCTGAAGCACGAGGCCCAGCGGCTGGAGCGCACCGTGGAGCACCTCATCACCGACACCGACAGCTTCCTGCGGGACGCGCCAGGGGTGCGGGGTGAGGGCGAGAGGGGCCAGGGGGGCCAGGACGAGCCTCCCCTGCTGGGGTCCATCAACCGGAAGATGAAGGCCTTCCGGAAGGAGCTGCAGGCCTTCCTGGAACAGGTGGCCCACCTGGGGGACGGTCTGTCACCCCTGCCCCACCTCACAGAGTCGACCAGCTTCCTGTCCACTATGACCTCCGTGTCCCGGGACTCCCCCGTTGGGAATCTGGGGAAGGAGCTGGGCCTGGACCTGCAGGTAAGGGGGCTCCCGGCCGCGCCTCCCCGCTCCGCCCTACTCCTCCTCCTTCTCCTCGCTGGCCTGGCTGCTCTGGGGCTCTCGCTGCTCACGGCTGCCTGGCTCTGATCTCAGACCTGCATTGTACTAAAGCCTCCAGCACCAACCAAATCCTTGCTCTTGGTTGGGTTCCCGTTTTGCTTTTGAGTTCTCTTTTATTTCGCGTTTCTTCCTCCATCCTCCTGTGTCGTTTCTAACCATGCCACTGCTCGGTGGCTGCACGGCCCTCTTGAGACACAAAGCTTGGCCTGCTGTGGCCCCAGGGATCTGCGTGGCCCGGCCTGGCCACAAGCAACCAGCCGCCTGGCGAAGAAGCAATGAGGCGCATAAGACACGGTGCCCACTCTGCGCAGTCGGGCTGGGCAGCAGACTGTAGGGCCCGAGGGGTGCAGTGCGGCTCGGAATGGCCCTAGGGGGTCTGGGCCTCCCGCTGCCCCTGGAGATTAGGCACAGTGGGGACAGGAGCCCCTCCAAGAGACAGCGAGAAGCCCGTTTTGCTGGAAAGTCGCTGCTGCCGCCACCCGGACTCCTAGGGCCGTGGCCTGGCCTGCCCGGGCCCGTGGCCCACTGTGCCCAGATGGGGCTTGCCCTGCTCAACCCACACGTAAGGAAGGAAGAGCCCCGTCCTTGTGTCCTGCGTGGCGTCTGCTTGGGGTTGAGTGTGACCTGCTTCCCCCGTTGCATGTGCCCTGTTGCCCCAGTCTGCACCCTCCTCCTCTTCCTCTCTGCTTGCAGCTGTTCCACACATCTGCATCTCTCTTCGCTCTCATGCCGCTGTGTTCAAGCTGGTTTCTCTGCACGCTTTTCTCATCTGGTAGTTCTTTCTGGTTGTCTACTTTGTCCATTTTTGTCTTCTTGACCCCCAACCCTAGCCCCTGGCCTCTTGTTCTTTGTTTTTTTGTTTAAAATTAAAATAAAAAAAAGAACCAAATTCCCCCACTACACGTCACAGTCCAGAGCGAGAGACCAGCCGGAGTGGCCGCTGGGGCCCGGCCCAGGGGACGAGCGTGACAGCCTGCGCCTTCGCACCGCACGGGAGCTGCACTGCCGGGCCGATGGGGATGCCGGGAGCCACCAGCCCGGGGGCCAGAGCTGCCCCAGCCCTGAGGTCAGTGAGCTGGCACCCTGTGCGGTGTGACAGGGGCTCGGGGAGCAGGGCAGGAGGCAGGCCAGGGCACACGCCTGCTGGGCACGTGCAGTGTGCCCGTGGGTGCCTGGAGGTGTGGCTCGGTGTGTGGGGTGGATCTGGGAGGAGAGCCAGGCAGGCGTTTTTTGTTTTTTGTTTTTGTCCAGAAGAAATAGTCTTCCTCGATTCTTGATTGCCTGTGTCTTATGTGACTCTCCCTGTGGTCCCTGGGGACGCTGCTGTAGTCCAGTGGCACAGTCAGAGAAATCTACTCTGCACCCGTGACCTGGGCAGCCCAGGGTGCACAGCCCCGGGTACCTGTGTTCCCCGTGTTGTTTTGTAGCAGTTCGCCGTCGTCACTCAGGTGCTTAGCAGGGTGGGAACGGTAGGCTGTCCTGAGAGAGCGATGCAGCCCCATCAGCACTCAGGATGGGGCGAGGGACAGGTGGGGACTGTCGCAGCAGAGCCAGGCAGTTGGTTAGGAAGTGAAGCCCCGGCCTGCAGAGTGGGCGGGTGGGTAGCGTGGGGCTGCACCCTGCCAGGAGAGCTACTCGGCTGTAACCTGGGGCTGTCCCTGTGCTGAGAGAGCATGTCACTCTGCCTTTGTGACGGCACGTGCATGAGAACGTGCTGTTCACCATGAAAAGTTCCAGGAAGGACAAGCGTACAGGAGCACCTTGTGCAGCCCCCTCATCCTTGGTACCCGGAGAGCCAGGCACCCCAGCAGGCGGCAGCTGAGTCCCTGCTGAAAGGGAAGCGCATGCTCCCAGAGATGTGACCAGAAGTGTCCTGCATGTCCTGGACCTGAGCATGCTGGCCCTGACTCCAGGGAGCAAGCAGGACCTTCAGGGGCAGCCACAGCGTCCAGGGTGTCCGGACACGCACTCCAGACACGGAATTGGACGTCCGTTGTAGCTCGTCACCTCCAGTGCGCTCTTGCTCCAGAATTGCCAGTCAGGTGGTCCACAGTTGACACTAAAAGCAAAATGGAAGAGCAGAAATCTGTGGAACCTTCCACTGAGCGAGGCAGTGCCTCCTGACGGAGGAATCAGCCTCACAGGAAGCACCTTTGCTTGTCTGCCAGGCGTGCACGCAGCGTCTTCTCTAGGATGCAAGTCGCATTCAGGAAGATGCACACTGCCCGTGGCATGTGTGGCCCGTGTCCAGGAAGGAAACCTCAGGAGGACGTGTTTCCCAGCTGTGGTAAACGCTGCGCACTGAGCTCCAGGCGGCAGCGACCATGGAGCCGCCGGGCCACAGCTCCGTTCCTGTCTCCGGCCTGTTATCCCAGCCTCAAGGCTGGAGAGAAAATAGCGCCCACGCTGGCCTGGCCTGGCTGAAGGCTGTGGAACCAGGAAGGACCTTAAAAAGCACCAAGTGTGTGTAAAGTGGGGTGGATGGCAGGGCAGTGGTCCTGGAGGGGCCAGCCAGGGGGGCTGGCACCAGTGGCCTACACGGAGAAGACACTGAATAGGAACAGTTTCTCTGCTTGCATTTGTGAACTGCCTTTCCTGTTTTCGGCCTCTAAAGGTTTTATTTTTCATGACAGAAGACAAATCATTTTGGAAGACTGAGGCATAGCAGCCAACTTAACACGACGACTGCTACAGTGCTACCACCAGCAGCAGCATCGATAGCGAACTCGACATGATGGAGAGAAAGGGAAAGCCCACCCTTCCAAGTGACCCATTTCCAGTCTTCTGACCCTAGGCCAGCCCTCCCCAGCCCTGGGCCAGGAAAGTGTATCCAAACGCAGCTTCTTCCAGACAGCCGGGACCCCGGGCCCTGCCAGCCCATCCCTGCACCTGTGCAGAAATCTGCTGCTTAAAAGTAAACTGGACACCCAGGGACAAGTGTTCACAGTGCCTGCCCCTCCCTAGCTGCTGGCACGATGCCCATGCTGTGCCTGTGTCTGCCTGCGGTCTCTTGAGATCAGCTGAGAGGTTCCCATTTGTCCAGAGCAAGCTGCGTTCGAGTATTCATGAGGAATGCACTGGTGCCTTAAAAATAGTTCCCAGAAGCAGCCCAGTGTGGATCCTGGTCGGATTTCACAAAGACTCAAAGCCAAGCCAGGGTCCAGAAGGTTGGGTTTCTGCGTCAGAGATCTCTGTCCCTGGCGCTGCCTTTGATCCCTAACTGCAGAAGTGTACAGACCCCTGCTGGCCCGCACGCACTCCTGTGGTGCGAACGCCAGGCATTTGTCCACATGTGTGACCCACCTGTGCCACTTTTGAAGGAGGTGGTGGTGGCCCTGGCCAGAAAGGGAGTCTTCTCAGGGTCCCAGCCGGGCAGTGCAGTGACCACTGTGCACCTTGCTCTGGGCTTGAGAGAGCAGCCTGGTCTTCTTTGTGACCAGAAGTCAGGAGCCGCCTTCTCCAGCGAGGTTCAGGGCATGGGCAGTATGGGCCGCAGCCTCGGGGGCATGAGCAGGGGGTTCCGGCTGTGAAGACAGCGAGCGTCCTGACAGCCAGGAGAGGGGGGTGGCATTTGTTGACATAACCGCTTTTGCAGACGGGCCAGGTGGACTTGTGTGTAAGGTAGTCGGCGTCTCGGGTGAATGAGGGGGTGGTGTTCACTGTCACATCTTGGGGGATGTGGTGGGGAGGGGAAGTGTGTGTTTCATGTGACAGCAGTCTCCCCGGGTGTGTGTGGTTGTGGCAGTTGCGTGGCAGTGGAGTCATTCGAGAGTGGACCTTTTGCTGCTGTGTGTCTGTGTCGTGTTCGTTGTAACACTGGAGTGACGCGGGCATCCTGGTGAGTGAGGGGCGGCTGGCGCAGGGGTTTTACTGCTGTGTTAAAAATGCGGACCCCGCAGGACACTGAGGGTCTGGAGATCCACAGCCAGCTTTGGGGCTCCGTAGGGCGCTGGGATCCCTGGCAGAGCAGCCTCACGGGCCCCCGTGGGGCTCTTCCTGGGCTCCTCCTCTGTGGTTCTCACAGATCAAATGATGCTGAAGTGTGAGGCTTTGCTATTTGCTTAAAAAAAGAAAATTCAAGGATTTATTAATATGAAAAAATTTTGAGCATCTCTAACCCAAAATCAGAAATCCTTCAAAATCATTAATGCTTTGAGCAACCACAGAGCTTTGTAAGTGGAAAGTTGACACCGTGGAACTTTGTCTCATGCACAGAGCTTATGAGTAAAACATCACAAAATTTCCTGCAGTCTGTGTGTATAAAGTGGAGGCAGAACATAAGTGGGTTTTGCTGTGAGGTTGTGCGTTCCATCCCTGGTACCAAACAAACATAAATGGATTTTGTGTTTAGACTTGGGTCCATTCCCCAGGTCTCTCATTTGCATATGCAAATAAGCCAGAACCCAGAACCCTTCCAGTTCTGAGCATTTTAGTTACGGGATCTGCAGCCTCTATGTAGAGACTAAGTTAGTTGCTCTTTGTTTTTTTTAAACAGTGAGCTTATGAAAACCTCTGTTTTGACGGCTGTTGATAGAAAACTTTGGTTCCTAATTCAATAAATATGGAGGCTCTCCCCAGTTTGTATCTGCAGAGTAATGTGTGACTGGAAAACAAAGCTGGAAGGTCCCCCAAAACATTCAGCAGAAGGTGCCCGGCCTGCAGGTAGCCCTGGGCAGGGCTGGGCAGTGTCATTGCTGTCCTCACCGCCTGACCAGTACCCGGCTCACTCAGTATCTGCTGAATGAAATGCTGCGTGAACACAACACCCTCATTGCCGAGCACCGGACAGGGAGACTCGGAAGGCGGGGATTTATGCAGAGCTGAAGACATGGCTGTTGTGGTACAGTAGAGGTGGTAGCAGCATTGATAACCAGAAATCTCAGGCTTTGGTGGCATCAAGGGACAGGAGACAGGGACTTGGGCCCAGCACCAATGGGGAAGGACAGTGACAAACAGGAGAGACATTTATTTGCCACTGGCTGTGGTTCAGCAGAGTGGCACCAGGACCCTGGCCACGCGGCGTGGGCCCTGTGCTGGAAGGGAAAGATCCCAGCAGTCCTTGCGGCCTCAGGCTTTGCACTGGACACCAACTGGACCTGCGAGGCCCCGGGACAGGACCTCCCGTTACACAGCTGCCTTGTCCAAGCCCAAAGTGGGATGTGGCCTCAGCCAAGGCAGAGCTGAGACCTAGAGAACTGACTGACGTGAGCACACAGCACCCGACCTCAGACACAGCCCGCCTGGCTGCCATAGACAGCAGGGTGGAGCGCTCAGAGCCTCGGATAAGAGGATTAGCAGCTAGTGCCTGTCCAGTCAGGGCATCCAGAGCTGCAGGCAGCCTGCAGGGACTGAGGGAGGAAGTCACTGTCCCAACAGCATGCGTGGTTGTCCTGGTTGTCACCAGTCTGCAGAGGGAGCTGGTGACGACGCTTAGCTCCTCGCAGCCCCTCCTCCTCCCTCCATCTCTTGCTCCTCACATGCACATCTCCCCGTTCCCTATCGTCTGTCTTTTATTTATATTTGAGTTTCTCCCATAAGAGAAACAATATAACCCTAAGCTAGCGTGTCTGATTTACTTCACTTAATGTTACGTTCTCACGGGAATCCACGCGCAGTTAAAGCATCATCAAATAGCCCTTTCTGGAGGTGAAACATTGGCCTTCGGGGTAAATTCAACCTGCAGACAAACACCTGTTTTCAAAGCCATCCCACATGTAAAAGACTACAGCAGTCTCTTCATCCAGTGAGTCAAAGGAGTGTTTAATAGTTTCAGACACTGTTGAGTTTCTTAAAATAGGATGAGTTTAAATCTCTGCTTTCACAAGTTTTACCCAGTCAATGTGTTCCCGGTGTGCCTCAGACTCTGGCTCGCCCTCCTTGCTGTAATCTGGGGAGGGGCTCTGGCCTGGCTTTCCTGCATTTCCTGCCGCTGGGTCTGGTCCTTGCTTGTGGCAGCCTCAGTCCCATCGGACCAGAATGAGCCGTGACCACAGGGAAACGGAGCACATGGGTTAAAGGGGGGCATGGCGAGCCAGTGGGCTGACGCGTTTCTATGGCAACCATCCCTTCTGGCCCCGGTTTTATGAATCACCTGTGTTCAGGTGACACAGCCCAGCAAGTAAAATGTCAGGTTAAATTTTAGCAGTGCCCGAGGTTCTTAGTGTGACAATGTTTCTGCCTCTAAAAAACACTTTACTTCAAAAGTAAGGACTGTGACCTCTGTCCCAGGTCCATTGGGACACAAAAGATAGAGCGTAACACGAAGAATAATCGTGCAGGTTCCTTGACCTGCTTTCAGCGTGGTCGTGGCAACCAGCTTGATACAGATCGTCTTGTGTGATAAGTAGGTCTTGAGATCCTCCTGGGCTGTGTTGCCATTGTGGGACTTAAGGGCAGGGGCCAGCTCTGTACCCAGGGCAGCGGGGCCCCCCTGCTGGAGTTGGGACAGGGACCTCTCACCAGCAAGCGTCCAGACACTGACTGTGAGGCCAGAGACCCCATGTGGCTTAGAGTGCATCTGAGGATAGCTACGCACGCTCGGCCCAGGCACCATGCCAAGGTCCCCACTCATACTGTGTCTCAGAGCCACCTAGGCGCCACCACCATGACAGGGACCCTGTCACATACCCTGGCCCCTTCTTGGGAGGCCCTGTGGTTATGCTGGTGACAACAAGGTGCCAGGTCCCTGTGCAGCCACCTCGCCGCCTGGGCAGGAGATGAAGGGCGAGTGGCATCACCGTCACCCCGTTACACAGGTGGCCGACGAGCTGGGGCACAGGGCTCCTGGGACGTGGCCACAGTCACTCCACTGCTGCAGCCCACGTGTGTCACTCCGTGTATGTCTCTGGGTGTGCCGATGTCTGTCCTGCGTTGTCATCTGGGGCAGCATTCTCACTGGCACTAAAGCCCTTCCTTTGTCCCGCCGGTAGCTCAGGGACCCTCCCGCTCCCCCTGAGCAGAGTGTGTCGGTAGCAGAGCTTCAGGGCCGGCTCACACAGGCGACCAGACTGCGGCAGGAGGATGCAGAGACGTTGGCAGACACGATCCAGAAGGTAAACACGCATGCGGAGCCCGGCACGGCCCTGCATGTGGCCACAGCGCCCCTGTCTACGCTGGCACATGCCAGTGAGGGAGACTGACAGGCAGGAGGAACCCAGGTTCCAGCCCAGCCCCATGGCGTAGTGACTTAGAGAAGCCCTGTCTCCAAACATTAAAAGTGGGTATAGACAGAGCTCAGTGTGAGCGTCCCGGGTTCAATCCCCAGTACCAGGACGTGTGTTACCAGGCACATGGGGTCACACGGCCCCTCTCAGATGTGACCCTTTGTAGAGGACATTCTGCAGAACCCTAAAACCACACAGTGCCCAGCCCTGCATACACTGTGGTTTTTCTGTACCGTACACATAATAAAGCTGAACTTAGAACGTAGCGCTGAACAGATGCATAGCCATGACGTAGCAGAGCCATTACAGAGCTGTTACCATGCTAGAATGTTATTCAGAAGCTCACAGGTTGGCTGTTTTGGGCATCTCTGCTTTGATATGTGGGGCTGTGCCTGGTCGCAGGTAGCTGAAACCGCAGAGCAGTCCCATAGCAGGGCGACTGCACATCGAGGTTCCTGCCGCAGGGCCAGCGGAAGCCGATGAAGCAGGGGCCTTCAGTCCAGCCAGACAGGCAGTGTGAGTGTCACCGCGGTGGTCACATCAGGGGAATTTTTCTGATGGCAACATCAGCTCCCCCTAAACTGTTGTCTTCAAAACCCCGCCACTGCTGGAGCGGAGGCCGGAGAAGCTTCTGGCTGCTCCAGACCCCAGCATCACCTGTAGCAGGCTGATTGTCCTTTATCTGCTGACTTGCTGGAGCTCCCAGGGCGGGAGGTTTGCAGGTGCAGGCAGACCCAGCCCTGCGCCCCACATCTGATTTCAGCTGTGGACCGATCCAGCTTCCTCTCTGCTGCAGCACCTCTGCGCCCCTGTGTTTGCTCTTGAAAGTTCGCTGTGCATTCAAAACAAAACAGAGCAGCCGTGCTGCTACAAAACGTGCAGGGGATTGGTGCCATGAGGAGCGTGTGCAGTGTGCACGTGACCGAGGCCGCCAGGGTCTAAGTGGGTCACAGCCTGATTAGGGACCCTGCGCTCCTCCGCTTGGCTTACAGAGCAGCAGCGAGTGCCCTGGCCCACCTCTCCCAGGGCACGCACAGCCCTTTCCAGGCATGGACGTCAGGAGGTCAGGACCATCGTCAGCAGAGGGGAGTCACTGTGTGTTATGCAGAAGACAAATTCCTAACTAATTAAAAAATGTTTGGGCATTGTCCACCGATGGTCCAGCATTGAGTTCATTGCTGGAGAGGCTGCTCGGAAGTGGAGGTCCCAGGCTGCCTGGAGCTTGGAGTTCTGAGGAAGGGGTGTGTGGAGGAAAGGACTTCAGCCACATAGACCGCTCAGAGCAGAAGGGCTGGTGTTCCCTGATGTGCCCAGGGCAGCCCCAAGGCTGGGTCACACGTGGAGGTCAGGAACTGAAGACGTGGAAAGGGCAGAGGGCACTGGGTACACTGCAGGTGAGGGGCCCCTTGGTCCCCACACCATTATAGCATCTCAGGAGGAACCGGGTTGTCTTCGTGTCACCCCGAGGAAGCTGAGGCTTTCTGACTCAGTCAGAATGGACACAGCTGCCCTACCCCACCCCAGTGTCCCTGGGGAAGAGCAGTGGAGCCCCAAAGGTCTGCTGACACATGGACAGCGTCACCACTGTCTGCCAGGGCCTGACACGGGGTAGGTGTCACACAGCTGCCGAGACACTCACAGTGCCTGATGCGTCCCCAGAGCCCTCCCCTGCAGCCTCGCTGGCCGTTTTTGGGGGGAGGCCTTTTTGAGACAGGGTCTCACTGTGCAGTTCAGGCTGGGTTTGCACTCACTTTGTAGCCCAGGCTGTTCTTGAACTTCAGATGATCCTCCTGCCTCAATCTCCCAAGTGCTAAGATTACTGGCATGCACTTCATTGTCACCAGCCACTGGTGTCACCTTGGGCAGCCAGTGTCCCCGTCCCTGTGTGCCTGTAGAGAGTCACTGCCTTGGTCTTCAGCTCCAATGGGCACATGAAGTCAGGAGAAGGTGCTGATGGAGTCCCCTTTTTGGATTGTGAAACAGAAGCCTTTGCGTGTCATCTTAGCTGCTATAGATTTCATTCTTGTACCTTATCTGAAAAATCAGAGTTAATTTGCGCCCTTTTGCTTAATCAGTATTGAGGCATGCTAATTGTTGAGTGAAGGAAGGCTTTTAAAGTGTTTTAACAACGGTAACTTAGCCAGGCATGGTGGTGCACACCAGCTACGTGGGAGGCTGAGGCAGAAGCATCACGAGTCCAGGAGTTTGAGGTCAGTTTAAATAACATAACAAGACCCCTATATCAAAGAAAAGCAAAAAGCAAGAGCAGATGTTGAGGTGTAAAATACTTCTTTATCAGCAGCACTGTTATCTCCCCAGGAGAGATGTATTTCCGATGGAGTGTTAAGTCTTAAGTGTGGAAATGGGTCGCCCCACGCTGGGGACACAGGCCTCGTCCCTGTCCCTCCATCTTTCCCTCACTCCGTCAGCTCTCATTCTCTTCTGCTGGGCAGTGGGGACGCAGGCTCAGGAGGTGTGAGGTGAGGATCTCCGTTTCCTCCCAGTGGGACACACTTGTGCGCTGAGCTCAGGTGCTGGAGAGGTGGGACCACTTCCCTGGCCCTTGAGTCCCTGTAAGCCAGTGTCCTAAAGGGTTAGGGACAGCGCCAGCCTTCTCAAGGACAGGTGGGGGGAGTGGCTGTGACGCCTCTGGGCCCAGAGTCACCCCACTCCAGGGGCCACTGGCTCCTGCAGCTCTTGGCAGCGTAGCTTGGGTTGGGTCTGTCCTGTGTGTGTGCGGGGAACCCCTGGCTGGGCATGGGCGGCCAGTGGAGTGACCACTTGTCCCCTTTCTGTTCCGTTCAAGATGGAGGAAGAGCACCTGTACGCGCTGCGCTGGAAGGAGCTGGAGATGCAGAGCCTGGCGCTGCAGAGCACGCTGCACGCGCGCACCTGGGCTGAGGAGCGGGCGCTGCTGCAGGAGGAGCTGGGCTCGCTGAGGCAGAGCATCTTCCTCTTCTATGTCAAGCTCCGGTGGCTGCTCAAACACTGGCGGCAGGCGAAGCAGACGGGGGACGGCGGGGAGGACGGCTCGGAGGTAACGTGCCTGAGCATTGCCGTTGGCTCCCCTCCGCGCCCACAGAGCCACATCCCTCCTTGGGTCATCCTGTGCATTTGATCCAGCCACGGGGATGCGGTGGTGTGTCCAGTTACGTTTGAACTGCCCGGGACCTGGCTTTGAGGGCACGCTGGTCTGTGACCCCATTGTGGAGCCCTTTGCTGTTGACTTATTTCATTGGTGTCATCACCCGGAGCTCCTTCCCTGTCTTTTCCAGCCTTGCTGCTTCCAAAGCCTTCACGCTGTCCCCACTTCGCCCCAATGCTCAGGTCACATGCCAGCGCCTTCCGGGGTCTCCACTGAGCCCCCTGACCTCCCTGCATGCTCCTCCCTCTGTGTGTCCATTCCCGGATGGGTGACAGCAGCGGGGCACAGTGGCTCATGTTCTGATGGGGTTTCATTGCCCTCGGGGTCCCAGGCTCAGGGGCCACCGAGCCCCCTCCAAACACAGGTTTGGAGGCTCCAAAGAGCTTTTGTCTGTTTTTCACTCTGGCAGCCGTGTGTGCGGTGTCAGGCCCTCCCAGGAGAGGTAGTGGTCTTTCCTCGGGTTGCAGAAAGTCTTTAGTGAGTTCAGCCAGCTTCCCAGTACCCACGACATGAAAAGTCATCGTTAGGCAATAGAACTAGCTGCTGGGCTTCCTGTCGGTCGGCCCTCTGGGATTCCGTCCTCTCGTGTCTCAGACAGTAGCCATAAGCAGCACCCACGAGCAGTGCGATGAGAAGTCAGGGCTCTTAGTAAGCTGAGCCACCACCCGGTGCCGGTCAGCCGGAGGACATACAGTGTGTGAAGTGCCCACGTGGACATCGTAGGGGAAGAGACTAGGGAAGAGAGGACCTGACAGTCTGTAAGTGGGTAGGTTTCTTCAAACAGTAAAACTCATGAGTCTCAGGAGGCTGAGGCAGGAGGATCACTGGAGCTTAGGAGTTTGAGGCCGACATGGGCAACATCGTGAGAGCTTGTTTTCTAAAAGAAGAGGAAAATCAGGCCATCCAGCAAGGCTGCAGGCAGAGCTGTGTGTCATGTGTGCTGATTTCAGGGTGAGCATACAGAGAGCCTCCCTGGACTTGGGGAGCTTGGAATCCAGGGGGCCCACCAGGCCGATGGGCCCGAGCGTGATGGTGGAGACCGAGGCTGTGGCTTTCCGGTGGGGGAGACTTCTCTGCTCAGCCCAGTGCAGATCGGCGACCACACGTCACGGCTGCAGACAGCGGATGGGGCGCCGCTCCCCAGGCAGGTGGGTGCCTGACTCCGTGCTGTCCCCCCGGGCTGCCCTTGGGGTGTCCCGTCTTGAGTCTTGGTGTCACTGCAGCAGAAATGTGCTCCATCTCGCCACTGCCCCTGTGCCTGCTAGCAGTCGCCGGGCTTGGGTTAGCAGTGCCTTCATCCAGCCACTCGCCCCACAACCGCCCCTTTGTTCTCTGGGCTGGGTGGGCTATGACAGAGGACCCGTGTGAGGGCGGGTGGGTGGCGTGCGTCCCTCTGGGCCCAGCCAGCCTATTGCAGAGGCAGGGAGATTCCAGGGTCTCCTGTGGACTGAATGGTTGACCATCTCCCGGGGAAGCGGGGACCTAAATGAGATGCTCTTGCCATAGCTGGGAAGAGCTTGAAGCAGCGCTCGGCCAGGATGTGGGGCTGCGCGGCTAGTCGGGTGTGTAGGAGAAAGAACCGGTGCGTCACGGCTGCTTCAGGCCCCAGCAAGTCTATGAGGGGTTTCGGCTTCTCTGCGGCTCTTTGAAACATGCTGTCCCTGATCCAAGTGTTTGATGCTAAAGCACACAGGAGGAGGGTGAGAGTTTGGAGCTGGGTCACCGTCAGTGCTGCTGTGCGCAGTGAGAATAGACCAGCTCAGTAAACCAAAGGGTGCTGCTGATAATGTCCTTTTCATAAATGCATTTGTATACAAAAAAGAAACTGCAGTAGATGTGGAGACTTGAGGTCCTGAGGTATTGTCTTTTTTGCTTTGTTATGGTTTCATTTGTGGGGGACAGAGTGAGCTAGGGTCTCAGTATGCAGTTTAAGCTGGCCTTGAACTCACTGGATAGCCCGGGCTTCAAACTTACAGTGATCCTCCTGCCTCAGCCTCCCAAATGTTGGAGTTACAGGCATGCACCATCACATCTGGCAGAGTCTTGGGAATTAGGTCCAGATCTAGATGAGAAGAAGCAACGTTGTCCTGAACCCGAGTCCACTCTCCCATCTACCCGTCCACCCCCACTTATCTCCCAAGCATGGGGACTCCAGGAAGAGAGGACACATTCCAAGGACCTTTGCCCACACCATTAGGAAGTGTGTCACTGGCCACTGTCCACGGCAAGATTTGAGATCACAGAACATGTTTTCCAGCAGTGAGCTAGGTGGGAACCTGGTGGTGGCTTTACAGATAATGCCTTGAGCTCAGTCATAGTGTTACTTTTAGGAGCAATGTCGTGATCAGACCTCTGATCAGCCTGTGATCAGCTCAGGTGGCTTCCTTGTCCACGCCAGGGCGGCGTCTCACCCCTGCAGCCAGCTGTTTCAGGAAGGAAAGTCTGTAACCCACCTGGTTTTCTCAACCCCAGTCATGGAAAATGTGGCCCTTGGGGTGGGAAATGACTTTTAACTGCACTCAGCCTGAACCTCCCATTCTGCGAAGTTTAATGTCGTCGCCCCTTTTCTTCCTGTTCTTCCCAACATTAGTTTTTAGTGGTTTTCTTTAAAAGTAGGCACAGGCGTGTGAGCGTCGGGTACGGACTGTGTGCAGCAGAGGCGCCTGGGCGGGCATCTGTGGCGCCCAGAGAGAGGCAGGTCCGCCGGGGAGGATTAACGAACTCTACTGCGAGTGACAGCTGGATCCGGGAGTGACTGCTCCGTGAGAAGCTCTGCTTCCGTCCGTGACACCCGTGCTGGCCAGGCGGCCCAGGGCAGGAGCCAGCATGGCTCTGCAGAGCCAAGACAGAGCAGAGGGATGCGCTGCCAGGACACACGGCCCGGTAGCCTTCCTGAGGGTCGGTGACCGAGCAGTGCAGTGTCTCGCCCGGCCTTGGTTGTGACTCATTCTGTATCTCACAGTGCCTCGCACTAGACAGCTTCATTTATCAGGTTACCAAGAGCAACGCCGGGAACCAGTCTGGAGGAGCCGCTAGCATGGTGGACGGGGCCCCGACGGTGTCCCCGGCTTCCTGATCTTTAGTCAGTTGTGCTGGTGGCCAGTTGTTCCTGTGCCAGGCATTTGGGGCCAGCGTGGCCATGGCTGCTTGTGCAATGGAAGCTTCTCCGTTCCTCCTGAAATCAGGGTTAAACCCAGGTGATCCGAGGTGTCATCACCGCGAGGTTCCAACGGCTGATCTTCTCAGAGGTGGACTAATGACTAGAAGTCCTTTTTCCTTCCAGGAGGTGATGTGATGCTCCTGTTAACGCCATCAGGAGCAGGTGTGCAGAGCTAACGCAGAATCTGTAGCAGGGGCCAAAGGGATGCTGTTGCCCAGTTCTCTGCTCCTGGTCCCTGCAGAGACCCACCAGGGCCAGGCTCTGGCCTGCCCGGGCCAGGTATGGCCCTGGCTGTCAGCATCCTCCAGGCAAGGGCCTGGAGCCTGGCCCGTCAGACACTCCAGTCCACCGGGGCCAGCTCCCTGGCTGTTTGGCTGCCTCTTTCTGTCTTGCTTGAGATAAAGAAGCTTCCAGAAAGAACATCTCTGCCAGATGAGACCTGGTTTATTTTTGCAGTGTGCTGGGGATCAAATCCAGGGCCTGGAGCGTGGTAGGTGAGCACTCACCCCTGCGGGCCGCCCTGCCCTGCTAACAGGAGAGCTCTGTCCTGAGCCTGGACTGTTCCTTCACATGAGGGTCACCTCTTCTCCTCGCTCCAGAGCTACGTGGATTCCCTGGTGAGACTGCTGCCCTCCACAGAAGAGGAGCCTCCTGGCGGCCACGGAGCCTTTGGTCCTGGGGTCCCTTGGCCGTTGTTCCTGCTGCTCTGAACCTAGCACATTCGCAGGTACAAGTTCACGCATACACAAGGAGACCTAGCGAGAGGAATCTGCCTGCCCCACCATCCTTTCCGCAGCTGGCAGCTTACAGCACCCCACAGTAGGTGACAAAACTCCAGCCCTCCCTGGGCCATGGCTTCCTCCCAAACGGACGCCGGGTTTTCGTCAGACCTGCCCTGATTTAAGCCTCTGAACAATCACTCAGTGTTCAGTGTTAAACATGGGCCTCGCTGATTCTTCCCCAGCTGGTAATTGCTCTTGGGAGGCTGATGGCAACAGCAGTGGTGACCGAAGGCACAGAGGGCTCCAGAACCGCGGCCAGGCACAGGTGGCTCCTGGGAAATGAATGCCCAGGCCCCAAAAGCACCTGTTAGGGCTTCACCTTCTCTTCTAGGGATGGGGACCATGGTTTTAGAAGAGAATCTTAGATTAATCTGAACGTAGCAATGAAGGTTAAAAGATGACAGATGACTTAGTCCACATCCAGCCAAATGTCACTGGATGTGTGACTGTATCGTTTCTGGCTGGTGTCACAGGGAAGGTCTTGTCCTTGCTGATACAGGAGTGGCCTTCACTGCTGTGCCTGCTCCCCATACCCTGCTCCCCTGCCCTGCGTGTACCAAACAGGAGCTACCTACAGGGAGGGGGGTGTCCCCCAAGGATCGCAGAGTTCCCAGCTGCACAGAGTAACCTCAATAAGGAAGATGCAGTGGCCCACACCTCTGCTCTGTGGCCAGCTTTTTACAGGTCAGCCTGCGGCAGCAGGTCACTGTGCTCCAGCTCAATTAAACTCATCTCCGAGGATAGTGGCTCTGAGAAAGCCGTGTGGAGTCAGTCACTGGTGGCTTGGTGTTTCCCGAGGTAGGATTTCACCAGAGGCACCTGCCTCAGAAGTCTGGGATGTTGAAAAGCACGGCTTCTTGGGGTTATGGGTGCAGCACCTAAGCCGTAACTTCTCCATCACTTCCTGTGGGTGCTGTTTGTTGTAGGCCTGCGTCGCAGTGTGACTGACCATCGGCAGCCTCAAAGCTGTGCAGGGTGACACGTTACCCCACAGTCGGGCTCTGGGCTCAATTTTAGGAGTATTTTAAGCCTTGCCCATGCTGAAATGCCCTCTGATGGAGGAGGAGAAAGTACTGAAGGCATTTTATCCTGCTTCTGTGCTAGAAAACCAGCAAGCTGCCAGCTGAAGATGCTAGAGAGTTGGGCTTTGGGGTTGAAACTGCCTTATACTTAAGCACCCCCACCGGAAGGCTGCAGAGCTGGGCTACTACCCCAGAGCCTCGGCAGGCTTCGCACCTGGCGTGGCTTTCGGTGGAAAGACATCTAAGTGGGTCCGTTAATTCGATTCTTGATTTGGGTCGAGTTTTACCCAGATCCCATCCCGGGGCACTGCCGGGGAAGGAGGAGAGAGAAGCGGCTTTCAGGTCCTCCACTTGGTCCCCTGGCAGTGGGGAGGACAGCAGTCTCACAGACATTAGGTGCTTCTCTGAGGCAGAGTTAAAAGAAAGCCCCAGGGTCGGGATGGAGCTGGCTGTAGAGTGCTTGCCCAGCTCACGCGTCAGGGAGCCTGCAGGGAAGGGAGGAGAGAGTTGCAGGGAGGAGTGGAGGGAAGGGGATGTCCCAGCCTGGCTCATCTGGTTCCTGGGGGGACAGATCCACTGGGGCACAGATGGTATTCCACGGGGCTCCTCTGTGAGGTGGGGAGCACAGCAGTGACAGAGCTGCAGGGCCGGGGAGAGACACAAGCCAGGTCGTAGAGGCCCGTGGGAAACCACGTCAGTGGTTATCGTGCCTGGGCTTTTTGTATGTGTGTATAAAAATTGTTTGGAAGAGTCATGCCTGTCCATGGCTCCTCCGGGTCTCCAGAAATGTCCCACAGACAGCGCCTTTGTGACCGTCATGCATTTGTGACAGAAGCTGTACTGGCTTCCTGCCACACCACACGCGGTTCCTGGCCTGTGAGGCTCTAGGTCAGGAGCACCAGGTGATTAATCGTGCCCTGGGGTCACAGGCTGCTGTGCTGATTATTGTGACCCAAACATGTGTGAAAACACTAAGCCTTGATTTTATTGAATCTGGTATGTAATGAAGTCAAATAGTACTTGCTTCACTTCCAGAGAAACCAGATTTTCAATCGCAAAAGGACTGTAAAGTTCTAATTCCAGTGCGATTGGCAGGGGGGTGGTTCAGGGCTGAGAACTGCGCTGGCAGAGGCCGTTGGATTGGGGTAGAATAGCTTACTAGAAAGCTATTGATTACAGATGAGAAGGTGTTTGCTTCTGTGCCTCCTTGTTAGTGAAAACTGGGTGATTGCTACAACAACTGGATCAAACTTACTATTCTCTTATGCTTAAAATTCTGTTGATTCAAAAAAGTGGTGATTTTTTTATTGGAGTGAAAATGCTAGATAAATCTATCATAAATACATAATTTTCAGCAGATTCTATGCAAAGATGTATTTCTGAAAAGAATGTTGCAATACTCAACTACACTTACGTAATTTTATTTTTGCTTTTTTTACACATGTAATTTTTAGAAATTCTTGGTGTAGAGCTTGGGAAAACAGCTGTGCATTGATGGCAGCTTCCCCCAGGGAGGAGCGCGTCTCCCTGAAGTGGTGGTCGCTTACTTTATGCTCAGGCGGTGGGAAAGGGTGCGGGGCTTTGAGAAGGCTCTCTAGCTGCAAAGGATAATTGATTTGCACTTTTAATGCCATTTGTCCCAAGCAAAAAATGCTGTTCACGGCAGAAAAACCAAAGAGCAACAAATGCTAATAAGCAGGCCTTTTTCTTCCACCAAAGCCCACGTATCTGATGGCGTAACTCAGTTAAATTACCGTGACAACTCTGGAGTGTTTGTTTCATCTGCTCATAGGAAAGGGTTTCTCTGTACTAATTCAGCTTTATTTAAATGTAAGGCATATGCCTGAACTCCCTGAGGTTCTTCCCGAGGCCTTCGGGGTGTGCTTGCCCGCTGCTAGGGGACTTTAGAACCAGGCTGGGCCCAGGATGTGCTTTGGCGCCTTCCGGTTGGCTGAGGTGGGGAACCGAGTGATGCAGCCCGCTTCATCCGGCCGGCCAAACTCTGGCAGAATACCTGGGTGGACACATGCTCACGCGGGGATCGTGGGCTCACGCTTTGCCTAGGAAGGCCCAGGCAGAGCTCAGAAAACATAGAACAACGTTTACGTGAGGTATGAGCAGAGCTGCCTGAAAACCCCAGACGTGTCCGCTCACTTACCACGAGCCGGGGTCCTGCAGACGCTGGAGTCCGAGCTCTGCTCCCGGAAGTGACTGGGTGGAGAGGACAGGTAGGGGCAGCTGCGATGCGGCTGCGTGAGGTGGCGCAGAGCCGGACGCATCTGTCCCCACTGTGAGCCTTGGGTCGGGTGGCCGGGCTTCTGCCTGGTGCCCACAGGTCAGATGCAACCACCTCCTGTTAACGAGAGTGCGGCCTTGGTACCATCCTTTCCACTTCAGCCGCACAGAGGGACATGTGTACGTTTTCTCAAGTCCGCACCCCACGCCAGGTGGAGGCAGCCCAGTCCTGAGCTGAGCGGTGGACACCGGATGTCCCGCAGGGCAGCCGGCCAGCCCCACTCAGGCCTCTTGCACATCCCGTGTCTGTGCCTCTGCTGCAGGCCCCAGGGTCTTGCTGCAGGCTTGAGTCTCGCCTGTGGGGATGCCTGCCTGGGACCCAGGGCAGCACAGCTCCCCCGATCTGGCGGCCCCTTTGCCTCAGCCCCGGAGACCATGGGCAGCAGGGGTCCACTTACCATCCCTCACAGCAGACCCTGTTCCCCAACTGCCAAGGCTGCCTTCTCCACCTTGAGGGTGCTCCCGCCGTGGAAGCCTCGCCTGACCCGCTGTCCCCGCAGGTGGTGGAGAGCCAGCACCTGTTCCGCGCCCTCAAGGCCCTGCTGGAGGACTTCCGCTGCGAGCTGTGGGAGGACGAGCTGGCCCGGCGGCGGCTGCAGCAGCAGTACGCCAGCGACAAGGCGGCCTGGGACGTGGAGTGGGCCGTGCTCAAGTGCCGCCTGGAGCAGGTACCGGTGACTGGGGTGTCCCACCACCTGGGTTGGAGGTACAGGGGAGAACGGTGCCCCAGTCCGGGAGAAAGGGGGGCTGGCAGCTAGGGTCCTCCTTACAGTGCCAGCTGAGGCCCCCGACACTCCCAGGTCCCTAATGTGCCTGTCAGGCAGCACACATCGTGGCGTCCGTGGCACACCTGCCCTGCACAGGGTTTCGGGGGCCGGCGTGACAGTGTCATCAGGCTGAGCTGCCGCGGGCGTAGTCAGGAATGCGCTCTGGCAGGGGACCCACACTGTCCTCACACACCTCACAGTACTGGAAAGACTCGCAGTGTCAGCCTCCTTCCCACCCCGAGGGAAACTGAGGCCAGGAGGACGGCTCCACAGCTCGAGCCACTTAGCGCCAAGGAGAGAGAGTCCGGTGTCCTGCCTCCTCCTGCATGTGACCCCCATCCACAGTGCCCCTGCCTTTCCCAGGGTTTCTCCTCTGAGAGTCCTGAGGAGTAATCCACAGCCTCCACAGTGTCTGCTGCCCCCGGCTTGTCTGCCCCTGGGTCCTAGGGAGGAGGGCTGTGTGTGGCTCTGGTCACCGCTTTTCCTGGGCTGCGCATGGTCAGTAAAGGTCGCATGAGCTGCTTTGGTCATGAGAGAAGAGAACAGTATAGAAAGTGGCGTCTCTCAAACAGCCTGGGAGGAGAGGAGGCGGCCTATTGCTCTCCTGGTACCGCGCGTCCGTCCTGCATCACTGCCAGCTGCTGTCTGCACCACGCCCATGGGCACCCTTGCTCAGGGCCGCTGTCTGACCGTGTTCAGCAGGCCGGGCCAGCTCCAGGAGGAAGAGTGCGGCTGCCCTGGGCCGAGCCGCCTCTCCACCTATTCAAAGATGTGTGTGCGGGCACCCGGGGTGGGGGAGGTAGACATTTCCCAAGACGTAAGACACTAAAGAGGCGAGGCCTGAGCTCTGATGAGAGCCGGTTTCAAAACATCTCAGCTTGGTTGGGAGCCTGGCGTCCACCCACACGTTCACTACAAGCAAAGCCTCGGGGAGTCAGTGCCCGGCGGCGGTGAGGGGAGCTCGGACTACAAGCCCGGAGGCCAGGAGGCCGGCTCTACCCCGGTCAGCCAGGGGCTTTCCTACACATGTACAACCTGGGAAGCCGCGAACGTGGCCCTAGCCGGTCCGTCTGTTGTCCCAGCTTGATCTACGTCAGTGCAGCCGCTTTAGTCCCACTAAAATTTAAATGTTTCCCTTGGGGCGGAGCCCATACAGTGCCGTTTCCCTGCTCTGCGATTCCTTCCACTGGCGCCCAAATCCGACTTCGTGTGCACTCGGCACCTAACAGCTAGCGAGGCGTGTCTCATTGGTGGGCAACAGGAACTGGCCATCGTGGGCGGTAGCGTGGGAAGAGCTATGCTCTGTCACCTTACTGGGGGCTCCGGGAGACTGCACCGACGTGTCACAGGCAGGTGGTGATCGTCATGCACAGGAGAACAGGCCCAGCGGGGCCTTGTGAAAGGGCGTGAGGCCCAGCGGAGGCGCTGAGAGGTGGGGGCGGGAAGGCGGGGAAGCGGGCGATACCGTGAGCCTGGCTTCACCATGCACTGTAGGTCTCCTTCTAAAATGCTTCTCTGGCTTCAAGGTAGAGATGAGTAGAAGCCGTGGGGAGTGAGAGAATGGATGGGCTCTGGGCTGTGGATTCCCTTCAGGGAGCTGCTCAACCAGACCAGGGAGGAGATGCCCTATCTCAGTGCACACTAAGCTACACTTCACCTCCGCGTGCGTCCCAGCCCTGGACGCACCCTGTACCCACTAACTCACTGTGACTGTGACTGTGACTGTGGGTGCCAGGCCCCCCAGGAATCACGGACAGTGACACTGGGGAAGAGCCTGTGACTTCCCCCATGGCCAGAGGGGTCCAGGAACCTGGGGCTGCAGAGAAGAGCGGGTGAGAAGCAGGTGACGTAGGCACAGTGGGTACAAACCTGAAGAAGACACGGAGGGGAGGCGGCAGCCCACGTGGCTCCTGGGTTTCGGAGCTGGTCCCGGGTGACAACACCTTTTCCAAGGCGGGAGTAAGAGAGAGAAGAAGCTGGGTTTGAGCTGTCACAACCCGTCCTGGGACAGAGAGGGCTGGGCTGAAGATGTTTACAGCCACCTGTCACCAGCAGCAGCAGAGACACTGACTGAGACATCGATGTGACCACCACACAAGTGCCACTGCAGCCTCCCTCGGTGACACAGTCCACTGAGGGGACTGTTCTACCGCACGCAGCTGCTCCTGAGGACGTGCGGGTGTCAGGGACACAGGATCGAAGGCATCTCCAGGACCGTGCGTGACAAAGAGGTCCAAGGCAGGACCCGAAGTACTGGTCCTTGGGAAATTGAGAGGAAGGGGCGAGGCCCAGGCTCCCGCCCAGAAGGTGTCAAGGTGGAGGGGAGGAGGGTGTTAAAGTCACGCCCCAAGCAGGCTCGGGTGGGCGTGGCTAAGGATGACAGCACCTGTGGTTGGGGCTGAGGGTGATGGGGGAGGGAGAGGAAGAACGAGCGCACGGAGGGGGCAGAAGCCAGAACTGCACTGTGGGGTCCCCACAGACTCAGGCTCCCGGCCCACACGGGCACCGGCAGCCGTGGTAAAGCGGAAGGCGGTGGAAGCCTGTGCCTGCGCCCGGCGCCGCTACCGGGATGTAGCTTTCCTGCTCCCTCCTGCGTCATCTTCCCCTGAAGCAGGGTTTTGTTCTCCCTGAAGCACACATCTCACTGGCGGACCAGGCACGCCCCACTGCTGCCAGCCTTCACCTCGCTCTGCCCCACCCTGGCCAGTGCTGCCGCTTCCCAGGGTGGTTCCCCCGGCCCCAGCCCCCGGGCCCTCCGCTGCCTCCTCTCCAAGGCTCCCCGTGCTCCGTGCAGATCAGGGGCAGTCGAGTTCGCTCCCTCACAGTGCTGGGGCTCAGCCTTCGCTTTCTCTCCTGACTCCATGTAGGCAGTAACTTCAGGTTTAACCCAGCACATCCTTAGTAGCCTGATACAGGTGGACGAGCTTTCGGAATAGTACTGACTGGCTCAAGACATGGAGCAACTGGTGTCAGGACACTTAAAAAGTATCTGATTAGCTGGGCACCTGGGAGGCTGAGGCAGGAGGATCATAAGATCATGACAAGCCTGAGAACCATAGCATGTTCATCCCTTCTCCTCCCTCCATCTCTTGGTCCCCTTCCCTTTCGCAAAAGATCTATATTCCTGTTTCCTGTTATCTGTCTTTTGTTTGGCTCTTTAACTTATCTGTACTTTGGATTTCTCGTAGAAGAGAATCCACGCAATACTGAAGTTTGTGTGTCTGATTTATTTCACATAACATGGTTTCAAGGTGCCTCCATTTTTTTACAAATGGTTTAAGTTAACCCTTTATGGCAGAGTAGTACTACAAGGTGTATAAATACCATATCTTGTCCATTCGTGTTGATGGACATAATGGCTGCTTCCAGATTTAGCTGTTGCTATAAACATGGGTGTGCAGGGATCCCTGTAATATCATGTCTTTAACCCTTGGGGAAGACACCCAGAAGGGGATGGCTGGTTGAATGGAATTTCTAGCTTTAGCTTTGGAGGACTTTCCGTCCTGCCTTCTATAGTTTGTGTTCCCTCAACGGTGTAACAGGGTTCCTTTTCCCCCACAGCCTCCCCAGCGCTCCTTACTGCTTGACTTCTTGATTCTGGCCACTCTTTCTGGGGTCAGATGGGGTCCCAGTGCTGTTTTAATTTGCGTTTCCCTTGTGGCTGGCAATGTTCAATTTTTTCGTGTGTATATCGGCCGTCTGTCCATCATCTCCTGAGAAGCATCCATTCGATTCAGATGCCCATCTTTCGATTGGATCTTTTATTTGGTGGCTATCAAATGTTCTCAGTTCAGGCTTTCGGCATGACATCGGTTTCTGCGGTGGCCTGGCCAGGTGACCAGGAGTCCAGGGGCCATGTGCAAATCTGGGTCTCTTCTCCCCGTGGCGCCCCACTCACTGGGAGGGATCCCTAAGTCTTTCTCCTTGGCAGCTGGAACAGAAGGCGGAGAAAAGCGTGGGCGAGCCGGACACTGCCGCCGAGAGCCGGGGTGCCCTGAGGAGGGAGCGGGAGGCCCACCAGCAGCTGCTGGCCAACAGCCACGGCCTGGTCATGGACCTGCGCTGGCAGATGCACCACAGCGAGAAGAACTGGAGGCGGGAGAAGGTGGAGCTGCTCGAGCGCCTGGACCGCCAGCGGCGTGAGTGGGAGCAGCAGCAGCAGGAGCTGGCGTGGAGGGTGGAGCAGGTGAGCGTGGCCACGGGCTCCCCAGGGGGCAGTGCAAGCCCTGAGGCGGGAGATGGGGCTGCCCGGCCTCCAGAGGAAGCAGTGGAGAGAACAGAATTCCTAAGGTTTGGCGGTGTGCACGCCTGTCATCCCAGCACTCGGGGAAGCTAAGGCAGTAGGGTTTTACATTTAAGCCCAGCCTGCACAGTTTATCAAGACTTGTCTCAGAATAAAAAAGGGCCGGGGATGTAGCTCAGCGCCGAGGCCTTGAGTTCGATCCCAAGCACCACCCAAAGGAGAAACAGGTGCCCTCGGGTCCTAGGAGGCCTTGCCCAGGAGACCTGTGCCTGTGCTGGCGCTGCCTGGATGTTCCCGTCACTCTACGCCTACGTATGTGTGTGGGGGACGGAGGACGTCGTTTTCTAAAGTAGTTTGCAGACGAGGTCATTTCAGGTCAATCCGGCACTTGCCGGCACAGAGCAAGCCGACGCTTGGGTTTGCCCCCAAAGGTGCAGTCACAGCAACTGCCCTGGCCAGGGTGGGGTCCAGGACATCAAGGAAGCAGATGAGATTGAGGCCACCCGGAGCTGGTGCCACGCCTGCTGTGACCCACGGAGGGGAGGCTGTGGGCAGGCATTGTCCTTGGCCCAGCCCACGTTGAGGGACTCAGAAGGGAGTGGAGGGCAGTGTGGAGCCGATCTCCTCTGCCCAGACCGTCGCCCTCCGCATTGGGCAGACTCAGGATGGCTCACGTGGTAGCCAAGATTCCTGAGAGATGCGCAGACTCAATTTCCACGTCACAGGTTCGGCTCCTCCGGCTGGGTTTCGTCGTTTGCTTAATCCAGACGGTGGCACCTAGGCATTCACTGGGCCTCCAGGAGACCGTGAATCAGTAACAAACTGAGATCAGGAAAAGCCACCTCATTGCTCCTTGTAAATTCCCAGAGGAGCTGGTGCATGTACTCTGGGCCATGTCACATGTAGAGAGCATTTCAGTGTCACATAGGACAGGGGAGGAGGTCAGAAGACAGAGACCAGGCACCTGGGCCCTCCACACCTGCCTCCAGGAGGCAGGCAGAGGCCTCCCTGGCTGCAGTCTCTCCCACAGATGTGTCCTCTTGCTCCTATTTGATATGGCTTCGTTTCAGAATCCCCCAAATCCTAGCAAGAGGAAAGCCATGGTGTTTCTGGTTCAGCTCGGAGAAACGCAGCTCTTAGGGAGGCCTCCGGTGGGCAGCCCGTGGGCCTGTGCTGGCAGATAGGGTCAGCTGTTAGGAACCATGCTGCTTCTTCCTCAGGCTGTCACCTATGAGAAAGGTCTCCAGTGGCAGAGCGGTCCTCAGTTGGCCAGCGTCACAGTCACCCAGGCGGCTGGCTGCCAGGGACCTTCCTTCCTGGTCCTTTACCCTGTACCCCAGTGAGGCTGCCGTGTTCCCGTCCTGGCCTTGAGGGTCCCCTTTGCCTACAGGCTGTGGTGGCTCATCGGGCTTGCATGGGCTTCGTTCATTTTAAGTCTCCCTGGACAGAGGTTAAGTCTTTCAGGCTTTCCTTTCACTGTTGGGAATGCAGGAAAACGAGTGAGACACACGTGGGACTCAGCTGCCGGGTCAGGGGCCTTGGGCTGAGCTGCTGCCTTACTCTGAGGCTGAGTTTTGGGGCGCCTCGGATGGTCAGGGCTCTACAGAAGGTACAGCTCCAGGCAGAACTCGAGTCCAGCCCAGGTGCCGTGGACCTGAGACCCCCGAGTTTCACCCCGATCTCCACACGGGTGTGGTGAAAGCCAGAATTTTGGCCACAGCAATTCCACTGCAGGTTTTAGAAGAAAAGTGGGACACACAGTGGTGGCTTTCAGGAATAGGCCTGGCCTTTCCCGCAGAGGCCTCCGCGTTTTCCAGGATTTGGTAGATGTCAGTGCCCCGCGAACAGGATGAGACAGTTACAGACTCTCTGTGTGATGCAGGAGGCTGGCTGTGGAGTGTGTGGGTGCGGACACCTAGGGGAGCCCCTAGGCTGTGCTGCCCGCTCCCCGGGCTGCCGCTTCACGGCATTGATATAGCTGCAGATTCCTCACCCAGTGAAAACGCCCGCTGGACATTCACAGCGCGTCCTCAAACTCTGACTGCTCAGGAAGCCACACTGCCTTGATTTGATAGCGCAGTGCAGATGGCGAAGGAGCAGCCTTAAATCCATTTTCTGCCTCCAGAGCACGTGCTTCCTGCTTGTCCCCGCCTCATTCGGTTCCGGTGTAACTTCTGCACCACACGAAATGCACGCTCTGCTGCGCGGCTGTGGGAGGGGGTCTTGTCTCAGTCTGCGTGATCGGGGTCGTTAGGTTTCCTGGAGTCACAGCACACTTGTGTTCACATTGTGACATTCCCGTAATGAGCACATAGCCGCCTGTCACTGGCCTACAGAGCTTAGGAGGAAGCTCCTGTGTCACCTGGTCGCCTTCCAGTAACTTTCTTAAAGCAGCTGCTTTCACAACATGAAAGGCCCTTTTAAAACCTGTTGACAAAGCCACCTTTTTCCCCTTGCCCAGTCTGGGTAAGGGGACACTCTTGAGGACCTTTTGTGTCCTGCGTTACCTGAAATGCAAGTCTGACCAATTTTGCATTTGCAAGAGAAGGTCTGCTGCCGGCCTCGAGTACAGTAGGCACTGCTGCCCGGCTTGGAGGCCGCCCGGGAAACCCTAGCTTTGCAGGGCCGGGTGCTCTATTACCGCACTGCACAGGCATCCGGGCCGTAGAGCGCTCCAGCCCGACCGCGCCAGGCCACTTCTAAGAAACCTAACACTTAGCAGTTCGGCGGTGCAGGCTGCTCCTGGCTGCCTGCGTTTATTTTTGAAATTCCACTTTCCTTGTTCATAGCTCTCCCCTTTAGTCATCCTTTCTCCTCCATGCACATTTACAGCTCCACTGTGGGGCCTGCATTTTAATTCGCTGCCCAGAATAACTTGGGCATGATCATGCGTGGAAACTAAATTGCGCTGACACACATTGGGTGAGCACAGTGGAAAGCGCTCCCTTCTGTTTGTCTTGTGCAAAGCCTTGAGCATCTTGAAGGGACCTGCAGGTGGAGGGGGCCCAGCTGGAGCCCCGGAGATTCGCTTGTTCTGCATTTGACCGTAACCCTGCCTCAGACTCTAGCATCTAAATTGGGGCCCCAGGAATCTGCGTCTTGCCCAGAGTAAATTTGATTCCTTGAACTTCCACTCCCCTGCCCCGGATGACTGTGAGAGTAAGCGGGTGCCAGCCCCTTGTCCCTGGTGCCTCCCCTGGCTTTCTTCCGGCAGGCCATGCTTGCGTTGGCTTGGGGCCAAAGACTCACATTTGGGCACCGACATGCGGAGTGTAAAGACGCTCCCTTAAAAGCCCAGCCCGAGGCACTGTACAGATCCCTGGCACCGTCCCAGCACCGGAGGGCTGCATCTTCACCTGGCACTGCTCCGATGTCATTCCTGTCATTCTGGCAGCTCACAGATTCAAGAGAGTGTGTGGGCTCGTGCCCTCTAAAGACCCCGCCAGCGAGCAGAGGCTCAGCAGTGCTGTCTGACGGGGTGAGGGTTGGGGGGGGAGCTGGGGAGGCACAGCCGCTGTGAGGGTACCGGGGTTCCTCCTGAGCTCCTGCAGTGAGAGAGACAAGGAGGGCACTGTCACGCGACTGGGAGCTGTAGATCTGGGCACCAACCCCACAGCTTGCTCACTCTGCTGCCTCGGTTTACTAAAAAGTAGGCTGGAAAGCGTGTGCCCCCCCACTCCCCACCCCCGCTGTCAGCCCCTAGGTTAGGCTTTACAGCAAAACTTTAATGCCCTCATGCAGAGGGGAAGTTGTGTTTGTGAAGGTTACAGCTCAGCGTGATTGCGGAGTGAGCAGGGGGCCGGTTGCCGGTGATCGGGGCTTTCAGGAAAACCAGGTTCACTTTGGAGGGGTCCCCCACATGTGGCATCCTGGCAGCATGCCCCAGCACCCAGGGCGATTCCCAGAGTCTGAACCCTGTTTGAGTCTTTAAAAATAAGTACATAATTTCCCAGAAGCACGGTAGTCAAAGCTGTGCAGAAACATACTTTACAACAGAAATGAGGAAAACAGAAAACAAACACACACACACACACACACACACACACATACACACACACGTACGTACATGTTTGCATCAGTGCATTGACCCCGTTTGTGTATGGTAAATGCAATTCTCCTACTCCAAATAAAACTGGGGTTTATTGGGTTTTGGGGGAGGGTTGGGTTTTTTTGGTATTTGCTACTGTTTTGGGATTTTGAAACAGATCTCACTGTGTATGGAGCTCAGGCTGAGCTTGAATTCACAACATACCCTAGGCTGGCTGCAGTCCTCCTGCCTCAGCCTCCCCAGTGCTGGGATTACAGGCATGCACCACAAAATTGTGGTTACTTTAAAAGCATTTGAAACATGGTACATTCTGAAATTAGGTTTGAACTTTAAGAACATTTGTTTTTTGCTGAGTCTTTCAAACTGACCCACGTATCTTGCTGCGTGCTGGTGATACATTGATCTTAATTAAGGAAATCATGAAACCAAAATGGGAGGCTAATGATTTCCATTTCTAAAATTTCAAGTTGCAGAAAGAGAACAGTCCACGGAAAGGCGGTAGTTTCCTCTGTGATCAGAAAGAAGGCAACCTGCGCCCCTCCTCCCCCCCGGGAGGCCCACGAGTGCCCCGGCCGGTGTCCATGTGGCCTTGTGTGGACACGGACTCCCTGCCGTTGGAGGACCAGCCGCTGTCCAAGCTGAAGGAGTCAGACAGGTGCTCGGCCAGCGAGAACCTCTACCTGGACGCCTTGTCCCTGGACGATGAGCAGGAGGAGCCACCCCCACCCCGCAGGCCCGAGAGGACGCTCAGGAGCCACCTCCCTGAGGTCAGCCTGGTTCTGTCCACTCCAGGCAGCCGTGTGAGTTAATCGCGGCAGGGCGAGCAGCTCTCACTTGACCCAAACCCTCCAGTGCTGGCCTGGTTCCCTGATGACGATGGAATCTCCCCTGCGCTGGGGGTGGCTTGGTGGCCCTGAGCCTCAGCACCTGGGGTGATTCGTGGTCAGTGCAACTTTGCTGCCCTGAGGGTGTGCTCTGCCAGGGAGGGTTGGGGAGGAGCTGTCCAGCGCGACTCACTCCAGTAAGCGAGGACGGAGACCTGCGTGTGTTCAGCTCCTCCTGAATGCGGTGTCCATTTCCTGATTCTAGGAAAGTAATAAACGAGAAAGTTCTGTGTTCAGGAAACTCCTACCATTTGAAAGCACAAATATCACCAAGCCCTGGCATACGACAAATATCTTATTCCAGGCAGAGGGGAGAAAGTCCAACACTAACAGCCCCACCACCCCCACGTCAAATCGGTTCCCACTGATGAATTGAGCGATAGACTGAAATGTTTGCAGCAGAGTATTAGTTACATTTTTCTACTTACGCTGTTTTTAAAAACCTCATATTAGACATTGCTGCTCGGAGTCCTTGCAAGGGAGTCAGCCTCACAGCTGCCATTCCTGTTACTTGGTGTCCCAAACAGTGGTCCTTAGACAAGTTCCTGTCCTGCAGGCCTGTTGCAGTCCAGAGAAATCACACAGGTCACACACCCTTACTTGAAATGCTGGGACGCAGAGGGGTTGTGGAGTCAGATTTCTATAGATCTGGGGGCATTTGAATGCGTGTCATGGGATCTGCCCCTGCCCCACGCGGCCCAAAATGTGCTTCACATCATGGCCACGGAACCAGGTCTCAAGCTTCAGATTTGGGAGCGGCTCTGCCGTCTCCCGGGGTCCCGTTTCAGAGCAGAGCGGATGCAGGACACCTAGACACGTGTCCCAGCCCAGCTGTGTCACAGCCGGGGCACGGGCATGCACTCGGCCTGCGTTCACTGTCCCTGGAGCGTGTCCCGTGGCCTCTGCAAGCTTCCTCCGGGCTGGGCCTGCCCTCTGCCCACTGGGCTCTGGCTCCTTGCTAAGGGGACGCTGCTTGACCACACTTCTGATCCTGAGGTTTATGTCACGCTGGTGAGGGGCATAAACCTGAGGTCCCTCACCAGCTGCTGAGGGACACGAGTCTCCCAGTGCCCCCTTCACATCACCTTCCCGATCTCACACACACACACACACACACACACACACCCCGTGAACCCCACAGCAGGGACTCGCCCCAGGCCTTGGGAGTGCCAGCCCCCTCCTCCCACCGGGACTCTTATTGTTATCCCTCAGAGGACTTGGGCAGTGACACTCCTGACACAGCGGCCTCTGCGCAATTTAAATGGCTTCTGCCCACAGAGCAGAGCAAACACCAGGCCCCCAGGAGACCAGAACTAACTGACTTCAGACCAACTTATTTCTTTTTTTTTCTAGATTTTTTAAAATTTTATTTTAAAGAGAATAAAACAAAACAGATCAAAGGACAGAACAAAGCAGATCAAAACAGAACAATATAAGCAACACAGTACTTTACAACAAGACAACCGGATATTAACAGTAGTTACCATAATGTCTCTTTCTTTGTAATAGTTGAGCATGGCTTCAAATACAATAATATCAAACATAACAAAATAGTATAAAACCATTAAAAAGAATGAAACAATTACAGAGTATTCTGAACCGAAAAATGGAAAATGATCAATGGCTACTATAATATCTCATTTTCCATAAAAAAATTTGTTTATACTATCACATATATTAAAATCCCAATAAGACACAACATGATAGAAGCGATGGTAATAGAAGAATAGAAGCGTGGTAGGACTTCAAAGCAAGATGATATTAAATCAGCAATGGCTGCCATAATGTTTTGTTTTCTTCAAAACAGCTGTTCATACCATCATACATAATAAAGTCAAACAAAACAGTAAAACCATTCCAACTGATGAATGAAAACATTAAAAGGCTTCAAAGCTATGTAATGGGGAATCATGATAACCATAAAATCTTATGTCCTCTTACCATTTCTCATACTAGGGAGACTATACGGTATTTATACATGTGAGTTTGGTTTATTTCACTTACGAGTATGGTCTCAAGGTGCATCCATTTATTTATAAATATCTCAATGTGATCATTCTAGCTGAGTTGTACTCCATTGTATAAAAATACCACAACTTTTTTATCCATTCCTCAGTTGATGGGCACTTAGGTTGTTTCCAGGATCTGGCTATTACAAATTGTGCTTCTATAAACTTGGGTGCACATATATCACTGTGGTATGATGTTTTCAGTTCTTCTGGGAATATGCCTAGAAGTGGAATAGCTGGGTCAAATGGGACTTCCAATCCCAGCTTTTTGAGGAATCTCCAGACTGACCTCCACAGTGGCTGCACCAGTCTACACTCCCACCAACAGTGTAGAAGAGTTCCTTTTTCCCCACAGCCTCTCCAGCATTTGTTGTTGGTAGTTTTTTTTATCCTGGTCGTTCTTTCTGGAGTGAGATGGAATCTCAGTGTGGTTCTAATCACTAATGATGCTGAACATTTTTTCATGTATTTATTTGCCATTCGGATTTCTTCATCTGAGAACTGTGTATTCATCTCGGATGCCCATTTTTGGATTGGGTCTTTGAATTTTGAGGGTCGATTTTTTTTAATTCTTTAAAAGTTCTAGACAGAAGTCCTTTGTCTGAGGGACAGTTCACTAAGATTTTTTTTCCCAGATTGTGGGTTTTCTTTTCACTCTGCCAAGATCTCTTTCGACATGCAGAAACTCTTTAATAAGATGTGATCCCAGTTATCGATTCTAGGAAGTATTTCCCATGCAGTTTGATTCTTGTTCATGAATTCTCTACCCACCCCTATGTCTTCAAGATTTTTACCTACTTTGTATTCCAACAGATTTAGTGTTTCTATTTTAATATTTAAATCTTTGATCCATTTAAATTTTAGTTTAGTACATGGTCATAGGCATGGGTCTAGTTTTAGTTTGTGGCATATGGATAGCCAGCTTTTCCAGCACCATTTATTAAAGAGACTATTGTTCTTCCAGTGAACATGTTTGGCCCCTTTATCAAAGGTAAGGTGGTTGAGTATGTTTGTAGTTGTGGTTGTACCTTCCGATCTATTCCACTGATCTTCAGATCTGTTTTATTCCAGTACCACTATGACAAACCAACAGCCAGCATCCCTTTACCTTAAAATCAGGCACAAGACAAGGATGTCCCCTGTCACTGCTCCTATTCAACATAGTACTGGCAATACTAGCCAGAGCAATTAGACAAGAGAGAGAAATAAAAGGAGTAAAGATAGGAAAAGAGGAAGTTAAATTATCATTATTTGCAGATGACATGATACTTTACATAGAAGACCCCCAAAACTCCATTGAAAGACTCCTAGATATAATAAATAAATTCGGCAATGTAGCTGGATACAAAGTCAATACTCAAAAATCAGTACCATTCCTATACACTAACAACAAAAGCACTGAGAGAGAAATAAGAAAAGCCACACCCTTCATACTAGCATCTAAAAGAATGAAATACTTAGGAATTAATCTCACAAAAGAAGTCAAAGAGCTATACAGGGAAAATTATAATACCCTGAAAAAAAATCAAAGAGGACCTCAGAAAATGAAAAGACATCCTTGTTCATGGATAGGAAGAATAAATATTGTGAAAATGGCCATTCTCCCAAAATTGTTATACAGATTCAATGCCATCCAATGAAAATACCACTAACATACCTCATAGATCTAGAGAAATCACTCCTAAAATTCATCTGGAGCCAGAAGAGACCTAGAATAGCAAAGGCAATTCTAAGCAGCAAAGGCAAGGCAGGAGGCACCACAATCCCTGACTTGAAGTTATACTACAAAGTTACTGTAATAAAATCAACTTACTCCTTTTTTACAGGAAGAAGAAAACCACAAGAGGAGCCTGCAGAGGTGAGTGAGGCTGACGGACTCAGGTCCCTTCCGAGATGCCCTTAGTCTTGCAGTCCCCC